>ML832605.1:38090-52621 GCA_009831015.1 Picea engelmannii
GGAGCAAGAAGTGTGTGGGGAACGAAGGACAGTTGGAAGGGACCTTACGACATCAAGGCCATGGTTGTAATCTCTCTTTCACATTTAATATGATACAGTAATATGTTTCTTTCCCATAAAGTTAGATTTACTTTATTACATAAATCCTTGATCATATGTATATTTTATCTATTGAATATATTATTTGCTTTCACTTTGGTTGGTTTGTGCTGTTTTGATCTTGACTGCACGAGAGCGCTGGAGCGAAGCAGGAGCAACAAAGATTAAGGAAGCGATTACAAGGTATGTCTCTTATTACCACTTCCAATTTAATTCAATAGTTAGATCTAGGGAAAGTGATATATTCTGTCCTGTTTTGTTCTAGATCCAGGTGGATCTAGGGAGATCGGTTTGTGTCCGCACTTACGGATTTATCCAATAACACTTATTGATGATATATGTTGCTAATGTATGTTCACATTTAACTGGTTATAAATGACAACAATAAGTAATGAGTAAATGGTGATTGCTAACTAAGGAGTTTTGTGAAAGGGAAGTCTTAAAAACATCCCTACACTGATTCACCCCCCCTCTTAGTGTGGTCGGTGTGTGCAACAATTGGTATCAGAGCGGGCCTTCACTATAATCCTTAATAAGAATGGAGGAGATCCATGGACACACAAATGGATGATTAAGTTCCAATCCTTGGTGAGGAAAACTATTCTACATGGAGAATAGAAATGAAGGTGCATTTGAAGGAAATAGGAGTGGGTGTTTGGAAAGTAGCTATTGGTGGATACGTTCCTTTAAAGAACAAGTCAAAGTTTGCAGCTCAAAGGGAAGAAAATAAGAATGATGCATTGGCTCTCAATACCATTCTTAGTGGAATCTCAAGTTCTATCAAACAAAGCATGGGATAATGCACTTCTGCCAAGGATCTATGGCTAAAGCTAGAGGAGACATACCAAAGAAAAAAGAAAGACCTTAAAGACAACTCCATCAATAACAATGAAGTTAAAGAATCTCCAAAATTCTCCATTTCCAATGATTCTAAATGTGATGATGTTGGAAAAAAGAAAGACCTTGAAGACAATTCTATCAATATCAATGAAGGTAAAGAATCTCCCAAAACCCCTGATTGCAATATTTCAAAATGTGATGATGTTGAATATTTCTCTACAAGTGAAATAGAAAATATAGAGATAGTATGTGTAGAATTAAATGATAGTTATCCCATGGAAGAAGTATAAGAAGAACTATCTGAACTTAAAAGGAAAGTTGAATGGGGTCTATTTGAATACAACTATGACCATTGTTACAAAGAATATAGCTATCTTTCTGAGAGCACTAAAAAGTTTCTTAAAAAGAATCAAAGGCATATCATAAAGTTAAAGGAAATGCTCAAGGAACAAGAAGAAAGTGAAAAGACTCAATTATAAGAAAAAGAATAAGAGATGAAAAGACTAAGGAATGAAATAGAAGAGAATAAGAAGCTATATGATGAGATTAGCAAAAGTCTTGAAGTTAATGTCCATCTCAAGAACCAAATTGAAGAAGCCAAAAGGGTAGAGGAATTACCAAAGAATCAAGTAAATGAAAAGGAAGAGTCATGTCATAAGTTGGAAGCTGAAGTTGTTGATCTTAGAAAGAAAGTAGAAAAGTCAAACAAATTCTTGAAGAGCCCAACAATCTTGAATGAGATCTTGGATAGTCAAATATCACCAAATGATAAATCGAGTCTTGGATACAGCAAAGAAGTTACACATGTTGAAGTAAGAACCTTAAAGAAGCACAAGGTAAGTCCCTCACTCTCAAATGATGGAAATAATGTTGCAAGTCAACCATATACACAAGGCAAGGAAAGTTTCAAAAGAACAAAGCAAGGAAGACATCAAGAAGCCATATTTACACCTCAAAGAAGAGAGACATATTCAAGATGGACACCAAAGAAAAGGTATGAAAATGTTTTTCATGGTCACTGTTACTCAGTTAATGAATATGGTCACAAAGCTTTGGAATGTAGATATTATGCAAGAAAAGATAAATAAAGATTTCATAAAAAACTAAGGTGTTGGAGATGTAATCAAGTAGGAAACATGGTTGTTCATTGTCACATCATGAGATGATACAACTGTAGTGGATTTGGTCACAAATCCCAGGATTGTTGGAACACAAGAAGAAAGAACATGATGAGGACTTCATATAGCATGACTAGAAGTAGGCATGAAGTTAGGAAGGAAGACATTTTTGAAAATATGGAAGCTCGGAGCTCAAGTTATGAGAAGCATGGACACCTTTAGAAGTGGGTAGGGAAGATTGAACAACCAGAGCAGAATGGTAGCCTTAAGGGAAGCTCACGTTTTTCATCTTCAGAAGCATACACAGGTTACAACGGTAACAATTGCGTACATACGCGAGCTGATCTATGAATAGGTCGCGTACATACACGAGTTGTCTGTGCAGCAGGTCACATATTTGTGGTAAAAGAGCCTTGGGAAAAAGGCTATGCACATGAGTTGCAGCATGGTATAGTGGTATAACTCTGTGTTGTAGGGTCTGACATGGTGTGTTGCAGGGTTTGACATTGTTTGCTGCAGGTTTTCATGATTAATTGTTGGCATACATAATTGATGTATGTATGGTGGTGACATATGGTTGAGTGTTGAAATACTATCGTGGATGCATGGTACTAACCCTAGAGTGTGGATTGAGACATTTTTCTGTTGAAGAACAATGTTGGTTGTGACAGTGAAGTTATGGCACTTTGGTTATGAGATATATCATGATGATGCTAGCTAGAGATGTCATTGATGTATTGAGGCACACTTATAATACATATTGGATGCTTAGTATTTGTTGTAGTGAATGGAGGTTGAGGATGATTTGTTGGGGTACATGGCTGGTACATACTTGAGTTTCATTGATATATCTTATGATGTATTATTGGAAGCATATTTGTTGGATATCTTGGTGCCTGCATTTGGCATATGCATGAGCTACATATTGGGACATGTAGTTGATGAGTTAATGAAGTGGTCATGTTGTACACCATTGATGAGTCATAGCTTCATCTATAGTTGATGGATGTTTGGTACACATTTGGTACATTGTTAGAGGCACCTACTAGCAGTATGATTGACACATGGTCTATGGTTGATATGGCATTCATATATGAGGACACATCTTGATTATAGTTCATCTAGTTGTGGTATTGGTGCATGGTTAATGCACTTGCTTGGTATAGGTGGTGATACATGATTAGTGCAATGTTGATGAACTCATAGATGGTATATGTATGTGGATGATAGTACTAGACTAAAGTACACCATTGGTATTACTTGTTTAGCATATACTTTGGTACATGATATATGGGATGATATAGTTGAGAAACTTGATTGATTGAGATACATGGTTGTGGCACTTGGTTCATGATAGAAGCATGTCATGGGTGATATGACACATGTTTGAGACAAATGGTTGGCATGTTTGTAGAGTCATATGATTGATACACTCGATTTATGACACCTTATGGAATATTCTATGATATTGATGTACATGGGTGTTGTGCATGGTTGGCACGCAATATGGCACATGATGTACTTGGTTGATGCTTTGTTCATGATTCTCTATTTCATTGTTGACATATCTTTTGCTTCATGATGTATGGTATGGCACACATTTTGATGCATGGACAAGTCCAAGGATTGTCATAGAAAGAGTGGTTGATCTATGTTCTGGTTGAGCAGTAGCATTTGCAGTAGAAGCATATTGCAGTGATAGCATATTGTTCATATTGTAGAGAATATAGGGGGATACATACCCTTATGGGGAGTAATTCTTCTTCCCATGATTCCACAAGGACATATTTTATCAGATGCAAAGATAAATACTTGAAACAGATCCCTATACCTGGAGAAAGAACACAGAGGCGTAGTTCTAGGGGGAGTGATGGTCACAGGGGGAGCATGGGTGATATATCTTCAACATTACATCAAAGTGATATCCCTTGTTCAAAATAAAAGAGATTATTCAGAGGAAGATCAAAGGCATTTGGGTGGGGGGAGTAGCCCTAAGGAGAGAACTACCCTTTTCCATTGATGTCAAAGCGGGAGAGATAGTCACATTGATGTGATTGAGATTACTATTGAGGCAGAGAAATGCATTGTCTATATGTTATCATCAATGATTGATGTTGACATCAATGTTGGTATTTCCATCAATGCCAAAGGGGGATATTGTTGGATCATTTTGTCATTGATGTCAAAACATTGATGTCAAAGGTCAAAGGATTGATCTCAAAAGATTGATGTCAAAGGAACAATGTCTTGTCATAGTATATTGATGAAGTATGTATTTTCAATGGATTGATCAATGTGTTGCATAGATGAAGATGGATCGATGTGTTTCCATTGATGGTTTGATTCATTCATGTATTGATAGTTGGATCATGTGATCATGCATGGAATCAATGACAAAGGGAAAATTTTATAGTAATGTATTGTAATGGGTTATTCCAGTTGGATTGATGTAAATATGACTCATTATTGTCTTGTCATGGCTGATAGGAAGTACAAATGGATGAACTCCAAAGTGGTCCCCTTATGGTGAAATCCCTCACGGTAAGATGTTTTGCAGTTGAGTTATCCTGGAAGTATAGTTAGAGAAACCATACTTGATTGTGGAATAGTAAAAATGGATGAAATCCAAAGTGTTCCCCTTATGGTGAAAGCCCTCACGGGAAGACACTTTGCGGTTGAGTTATCCTAGAAGTATGGTTAGAGAACCCATGCCTAATTGTGGAATAATGAGATGAAGGTTAGTGAATTTGTCAGTGAAACTATCCTAGATGGATAATTCTTGTCATGCCATTTCTTGTGGTATGTGGAACGTCACATAAATCCTCACGGTTTGAGAGTTACGGCCTTACAAAGTTGGAGGACCCTCATATGTTGGCTTGAAGCCTAAAAAATTCAAAGAAGTCAAAGTGCTTACAAAGAAGAAATTATTTAAATAATAAAGTGAAGTGACAAAGTTAAGAGGATTATTTAAATAATAAAATGAAGTGATAAAGTCAAAGAGGATTATTTAAATAATAAAGTAAATGGAGAAATTTATAATTATGGAAAGTGGTTATAAGAAGGATAACCCTAAAATGGAATGTGGTTATAAGAAGGATAACCCTAAAATGAGGAAAATGGGTTAAGATGTCAAGTGGCTATTAGATATATGGACAAGTGGCAAATTGGACAAAGTTGGACATAAGTGACTATGTGGACAAACTGGCTATGTGGACAAAGTGGCCTAAAATATGCTTCTAAGGAAGATACTTGGAGAGTATAAATAAGAGGCAAGGGGTCTCTTGTAAAATCATCTCTTGATAATATCTTAAAGATCTATTCTAAGAGAGATATTGACTGGATTATCTCATGGACGCATCAAATTTTCCGTAAGTCTGAGATCTTGACGATGAAAGTTTCAGAAGTTCAGAAACCCTAGTTTCTAAGGCGTACGTGGGTTGACAATGTATTAGGGTGCATACATATTGAGGCGTACATGGGATGACAGTGTATTAGGGTGCGTACGTATGCAGGTTGGCAGTGTATTAGGGTGCGTACATATTGGTAAAGCCATGGAAACTTGAAAATATGAAGATGCATAGGTTCTAGCTTATGAGATCAAGCTCCCAGGAAGGTCTACAGTGCTCAGATACATCATATCTATCAATAGGTTCAAAAGGTATGTCTTATTTCTATGAATAGTTGGATTTTGATATATTCATGAGAAATGGTTATGGAGATTTGATAATTATCCCTAGAGAGACTAGTGGTTCCATGGGATCTTCTGTATAAGTCAAATCTACAGAAATACAGTGCTAGTATATTTATCATTGATACTTCTTGTTGAGGCACATATTTTATTTCTTGTCATATGGCTAAGGGTTTTTGTGGTACATGGTTGAGGAGCATAAGTAAGTTGTGGGAGAGCATAAATATGTTGTGTTTTTTTATGGTACAGATTGGACAGTGAAATACATAAGTGAATGTGACTGAAGATTGCAGAGGATCTGAGTTTTTCATGGAGAGAAAACCCTAATTGCTCAGAAGGAATACATAGGTTGTAGTACAGACAGGTCTCGCACATACGTGATATGTACTACTGGCAGGGCACATACATACATGTGTTGCACTACTGATAGGTCACGTACCTGTTGACAGATTGGTATCTATTGAGGATTGATTCATCTTCTCAGTTGGTGCTGAGTTGTGTAAGATGAGTCTTGCATTGTAGAGATGGTGCTCTTGTGGAGTTATAACTCTATTCAGTTGTTGTTGATAACCCAAGGATTGTAGTCTGTAATAAAAATAACATTGTACATACATCTTGTGTTCTTTATGTTCCTTGTGGTGATGACTTATTGATGATATATGTTGTTGATATATGTTGTTGATGTATGTTCACATTTAACTAGTTATAAATGACATCAATAAGTAATGAGTAAATGGTGATTGCTAACTAAGGAGTTTTGTGAAAGGAAAGTTTTAAAAAGATCCCTACACTGATTCAACCCCCCTCTCAATGTGGTCAGTGTGTCCAACAAATAGTCTATCCATGTGAAATTTTAGTGCATACAGAAACAGTTTGAAAAAATTTCAACATTGGCCCCATTCACAGGTAATTGTTGCCCATGTCTAGTCCTAGTACAATTTATGTCCATTGTTACTTTTAAAATTTGTTCAATAGTACACACATCCCCTCATCTAGTACTGTAAGGGCATATTTTTATGGTGTTGATTAAGTAATCAACGAAAAAAGAGTGATTTTTCATCACAACTATGACACACATACATTGTATATACATTAATGTAGAACCTGAAAGAAAAATGAAGAAAGACTGATGCAAACTTAAAACTTGCGTCAACCAATTTGTGTAATTTGAAAGAAAAATAAGGTTTATAGTTTACATGATGAATTGATGATGGAAACAAGTGGGTGTGTGAGTCAAATTTGAGTCCATAAACCCTCCCATATCGTTAAGGCATGCGAATAGTCTCTCCATGTGAAATTTCAGTGCATACAGAAATAGTTTGAAAAAATTTCAACGTTGGCCCCATTCATAGGTCATTGTTGCCCATGTCTATTCCTAGTACAATTTCTCTTCATTGTTCCTTTTAAAATCCGTTCGAAAGTTCACACGTCCCCACATCTAGTACTGTAAGGTAATATTTTTATGGTGTTGATTAAGCAATCAACGAAAAAGAGGGATTTTTCATCACAACTATGACACACATACATTGTATATACATTAATGTAGAATCTGAAAGAAAAATAAAGAAAGGTTGGTGCAAACTTAAAACTTGCATCAACCAATTTGTGTACTTTGAAAGAAAAATAGGGTTTATGGTTTACATGATGAATTGATTATGGAAAAAAGTGGGTGTGTGAGTCAAATTTCAGTCCAGAAACCCTCACATGTCATTAAGACATGCAAATAGTCTATCCATGTCAAATTTCAGTGCATACAGAAACAATTTGAAAAAATTTCAAAGTTGGCCCCATTCACAAGTCATTGTTTCCCATATTGTCTAGTCCTAGTACAATTTTTGTTCGGTTCAATAGTACACGCGTCCCCACATCTAGTATTGCAAGGGAATATTTTTATAGTGTTGATTAAGGAATCAACGAAAAAGAGAGATTTTTCATCACAACTATGACACACATACATTGTATATACATTAATGTAGAACCTGAAAGAATAATGAAGAAAGGTTGATGCAAACTTAAAACTTGCATCAACCAATTTGTGTACTTTGAAAGAAAAATAGGGTTTATGGTTTACATGATGAATTGATGATGGAAAAAAGTCGGTGTGTGAGTCAAATTTGAGTGCAGAAACCCTTCCATATTGTTAAGGTATGCAAATAGACTATCCATGTCAAATTTTAGTGCATACAAAAATAGTTTGAAAAAATTTCAACGTTGGCCCCATTCACAGGTCACTGCTGCCCATATTGTGTAGTCCTAGTACAATTTATGTTCAGTTCGACAGTACACGCATCCCCGCATCTAGTACTGCAAGGGAATATATTTATGGTGTTGATTAAGCAATCAACGAAAAGAGGTATTTTTCATCACAACTATGACACACATACATTGTATATACATTAATGTAGAACCTGAAAGAAAAATGAAGAAAGGTTGATGCAAACTTAAAACTTGTGTCAACCATTTTGTGTACTTTGAAAGAAAAATATGGTTTATGGTTTACATGATGAATTGATGATGGAAAAAAGTGGGGGTCTGAGTCAAATTTGAGTCCATAAAACCTCCCATATCATTAAGGCATGTGAATAGTCTATCCATATCAAATTTCAGTGCATACAAAAACAACTTGAAAAAATTTCAACATTGGACCCATTCACAAGTCATTGTTGCCCATGTCTAGTCCTAGTACAATTTATGTTCGGTTTGACAGTACACACGTCCCCGCATCTAGTACTGCAAGGGAATATTTTTATGGTGTTGATTAAGAAATCAATGAAAAAGATGGATTTTTCGTCACAACTATGACACACGTACATTGTATATACATTAATATAGAACCCGAAAGAAAAATGAAGAAATGATGATGCAAACTTAAAACTTGGGTCAACCAATTTGTGCACTTTGAAAGAAAAATATGGTGTATGGTTTACATGATGAATTGATGATGGAAACAAGTGGGTGTTTGAGTCAAATTTGAGTTCATAAACCCTCCCATGTCGTTAAGGATCGTGAATAGTCTATCCATGTGAAATTTTAGTGCATACAAAAACAATTTGAAAAAATTTCAATGTTGGCCCCATTCATAGGTCATACGATGATGATGACATTTATTGATCATTCCAGGTATATGGCTCATTCATGAGGCCAAAATCATCTCATCTCATGCATATTTAGACCTTATTTCAGCATTGATTGCATTAAGGTAGCTTATTTTAACTATGCATTTCTCCACAAGAAAGAGAGAGAGTTAACCTATGGTAGTCAATTTTATTTTAAAAGAGATTAATAATAGTTTATACTTTCATTTTTAATGACCCAATTCTTCGGTGACGAGGGTTCATAACCATATAGCGCTTTAAATTGGGTAATTTTGGAGGTAGAGTAATACATAATATCATACCAATATTCTGTTAGATGGAACCACTGCATCCATTTCCTTTGTTTATCACATGTGTACATTTGAATATACTTGCAACGAATTAGCTATACTTGGAACCACCTCATCCATTTGATTTGTTTATCCCATGTAAATATTCTTGCGACAAATTAGGTATACTATCGATCAACTTTTTCCGTCGATAGTATAGCTAATTCGTCACAAGAATCTTTACATTCGTCGCTCTTGCGACGATATCCTTTCCTTGTCTCTTGCCGACGAATTCCCTTCTTTGTCTCTCTTGCCGACAAAAACTTTTGCATAAGTCATGGGTACTAAATTATCCTTGATTTTCTCCTCTACCTATTCTACTTCTTTTCACACCACCATATATATCAATATTTCTTGAAGGTTAAAAAGATCAACACCAACTTAGAAGAGAATCCAATATCATATTTCTCTACTTCTGTAGAGACTACTCTCTCTATGTTTTAAAAGATAGCTAGATGACACTACACTTAAATGACAAATTCCAACACTTGATGGTTTTAATTAGGATTCATTTCATATTTGGTTTATCAACTTGAAATTAAAATGTGATACTTTGCAAGCTAGTACCTTGAGTCAAATACAAATATGAAATTAAGAATCATTAACATATCTACTAGAAAATTTATTCTAACCTATAAAAAATATACTAAATTCTCATAATTTATTCTCATAACTAGAAGGTTTACATTTAGAGTTCCCTTCCACATGGTCATTTGTCCTCATTATTTCTGCCATGAAACTATCCTTCAGAAACATCACCCTGTAATTCTTCTTGATAGAACTTTATTACATTGGAAAGTGTCACATTATTCCACTTTATTACATTGCATTAGTAAGTGCTTCAATATGAGATAATGGAGTTTAATCTTTGAACAAGTGGGTGTGTGAGTCAAATTTGAGTCCAGAAACCCTCCCATATCGTTAAGCCATGTGAATA
Organism: Picea engelmannii; assembly: GCA_009831015.1. Lineage (NCBI taxonomy): Eukaryota > Viridiplantae > Streptophyta > Pinopsida > Pinales > Pinaceae > Picea > Picea engelmannii. Next base: position 48,197 of record ML832605.1, read on the forward strand.
ATATATCCATGTGAAATTTTAGTGCATACAGAAACAGTTTGAAAAAATTTCAACGTTGGCGCCATTCACAGGTCATTGTTTCCCATGTCTAGTCCTAGTACAATTTATGTTCGTTGTTCCTTTTAAAATGCTTTCGATAGTACACACGTCCCCACATCTAGTACTGTAAGGGCATATTTTTATGGTGTTAATTAAGAAATCAATGAAAAAGAGGGATTTTTCATCACAACTATGACACACATACATTGTATATACATTAATGTAGAACCTGGAAGAAAAATGAAGAAAGGATGATGCAAACTTAAAACTTGTGTCAACCAATTTGTGTACTTTGAAATAAAAATAAGGTTTATGGTTTACATGATGAATTGATGATGGAAACAAGTGGGTGTGTGAGTCAAATTTGAGTCCAGAAACCCTCCCATATCGTTAAGGCATGTGAATATTCTATACATGTGAAATTTCAGTGCATACATAAATAGTTTGAAAAAATTTCAACGTTGGCCCCATTCACAGATCATTGTTGCCCATGTCTATTCCCAGTATAATGTCTACTTTTTGTTCCTTATAAAATTTGTTCGACAATACACATGTCCCCGCATCTAGTACTGCAAGGACATATTTGTATGGTGTTGATTAAACAAATAATGAAAAAAGAGGGATTTTTCATCACAACTATGACACACATAAATTGTATATACATTAATGTAGAACCTGGAAGAAAAATGAAGAAAGGTTGATGCAAACTTAAAACTTAACTTTTGTCAACCAAATTGTGTACTTCGAAACAAAAATAGGGTTTATGGTTTACATGATGAATTTATGATGGAAACAAGTGGGTGTGTGAGTCAAATTTGAGTCCAAAAACCCTCCCATATTGTTAATACATGCAAATAGTCTATCCATGTCAAATTTCAGTGCATACAAAAAAAGACGGATTTTTCATCACAACAAAAAGTTCAAACGAAACGAGGCCAAGATTGGATATATATTAGAGTGGGTGCAGTGTGAGTCATATTTGAGTTTAGAAATGCACGTTCTTCTTGCCACATAACGCATGGGCCAAAGTCCCATGTTTTCAAACAGTTTCAATGAAAATTCTATAGAAATGACAAACACGTTCATCGAAACTTCGTTGATGCAATATTATGACAACAATATTGATGGCATCTACGATCATGATGGTATAAAAATGAATGATCTTCTCTTGGTTTCAAGAATAATTTATCCTCTACTGAACAAGGCCAACCACATGAAGGTGGAAGCTCACATGGCCCCTCCCTCCCCCTCACATCACTCTCAATTGATCCCCAATACCCAATCTATAAAATAGAAAATAATTGAAAGCAACTTCTTGGTAAGATTCATGCATAGAAACTACAAAAACAAAAATTAATGAAGGTAAATAAAATTATGTGTTTGTAAATGATATTTTTAGTTTACCATGTACTTTAGTATATTGGAAACTATTTTTAGGTTTCACATAATAATTAAAAAACATGTAACATAGGATATAAAAACATCGCATAAAACTTAAAAACATGTAATTAACCCATGACATTATAAGTAAATTATTTTAAGAGAATAATTCATACAAATTAAAATATATATTCATGTACCTAATCCAACTCAACATCTGTGTAATCATCCTTATTCTGTATCTTAATCTTCTTCATCAAACATGACATGCGTATCATCATCTGGTTCAGAAACGATGTTGAAAGGATTGGCGATATCGTCATCATCATCAATGTCATTTTCGAGCATATTTTCATCGACATCATCATCAAGAATTGCAATATTGTCTCCTATGCCTTGATCATTATCTTCTTCGTCTTCTTCATTTGTCGACCATGCATGATCTTCCGACTCTGTCTGATCTAGGGAATCATCTTCTTGATCTTCAATATCACCTTCTTCCTGTAAATGAGTATACTTAAGTGGCCTTCCTCTTGGATCATATCTAACAAAAAATGACCAATCCCTCTCACCTGGAACGTTTGAGTAAAAGAACTGTTTACATTGGCTTGGAAAAACATAGCAATCATGTCCTCTTTCAAGCACCATTGTTTTAATCATTGGAAGTTCATTGGCATGTTCAATAACAGTTCTTTCCTCATCGCATTCATGCATTCATAACCTATACCATTTGACATCGAACATAACTAATTTGAAAGAATTAAATTCACACTCAAATATATCATTTAAATACCCATAGTATCTATTTTCAGATTCTTGGGTATGTCTGTCACTTCTAGAGGAAACATTAGTGACTTGGAATACTTCATTTATCCCACTATCAAAAGTTTTCCTGGTTTCATCCAACTATTTGATGTGAAATTTGTGACCATTGCACCACATAGCCTTTTGTTAAGAACCAAAGAACTGAATACAAAATCACCACAATATATATAGAAGAACAAGATGAAAAATCTATCTTATTACTATCAAACCCTTAGGGTAGGGAAACACCATACAATGGATCATATTATGGAAGGGATCCTCTCCTGTTCACTTGCCTCTTTGAGGGGGAAACCTCCTAATGAGATTCAAATCCAAATACAATATTTCTCTTCATGTCCCCTTACATTGCTTGAACACCTTTATATAGTGCTATCATCACCTAAGAACATTCTAGAGGAGGAATCTTCTAGAAGTAGAACCTTCTAAGAAGTCCTCTTACATTTATTATATCTAACTACTCATTTATTATATCTAACTACCATAGTGAGCCTTATTTAATAATATAGTAGACCTAGTCCACCTTACATTGAATGGCCTCCACTATTATCATTATGGCCCCTCTGCCCCCCCCCCCACTACCTCTCTATCTACCTAAAATTCCATCCCCCTTATGAAAGATTTGTCCTTAACGCTTGATGTACAACCATATACCAGAGCCCCATGGATAAGTGTGGACCATAATACTGAAGTAGACTAGAGAACCAGGGTCCCTTGGATAAGTGTGAACCATAGTGATGAAGTAGACTAGAGAACCAGGGTCCCATTGAAAAATCAAAGCCACCATGATGAAGTAGTCCAACCGCCATTGTAAACCAGGGTCCCATGTCCAAGTGCTCATGTGAACTCCACATGGAAGATATTGGCACCCAGTAACAAACTGAAAATGATGCTCCCAATACTGACACCTATCATATGGATCCAAATAAGAATATCCATCCACATAGTGGGAAAGGGTCAAAGCTGAATCTAGAAGGAACAATACCATTGTAGAATATGCAGGTTGGACATTGGTAATCATAACTAGCTCCTAACGTGGGATATTGATGTTCTCTATAGAAGGTGGAGTAGAGTCATCAAATAAAATATGAAAGTGGTTGTCATCCCAGAAATGACAACTATCCATATACCAATCATCACAATCGCCCTCAAAATCATACCAAGCATATATTTCCTGATTATATTCATCCCTTATGTCCTCCATAAGAAATAACTCCTACATGATATCCAATGAATCTTGAATACTACGAAAACTATCATGGAGGACGTCTGTGAGGCCATCTACAAATTCATCCAATATGTCATTCAATATGTCATACAATTGAGGTTTGAATGCTTCAGTAATTTGTAGAATTTCTTTGAGGGTTTGAGAGGAAATATCCATCTAAACACCCTATGAAAATTTATGAACTTTGCAGTCCCACTACCATAATGAAAAACGCCAAAAAATAGAACAATAAATTACGACAGAAAATCGCGGCTTTTTCTGGAAAAACCTGAAAAAATGATGAATTTAAAATCCTCATAACTTCACTTCCTGGACTCCATTTCGGATGATGTTTTTTTTGAAATTGGGTATTTTTCCGAGAGGAATTCAAATACACAGTTTTTTTTTTTCAAATTCATCTCATAAATATTCATACCTGAACCTCAAGTGTGCCTCCCTCTTTTTCTTCCCTAGAAAATTTCTGCAAAAAGAGCAAAAAACTTCTTCCCTTCTTTGGCCAAGGAAAGTGCTTTGATACCACTTGTTAAGAACCAAATAACTAAATACAAAATCACCACAATAGATATAGAAGAAAAATATGCAAAATTTCTCTTATTACTATCAAACCCTTAGGGTAGGGCAACACCATACAATGGATCCTATTATGGAAGGGATCCTCTCATGTTCACTTTCCTCTTCGAGGGGGAAACCTCCTAATGATCTTCAAATCCAAATACAATATTTCTCTTCATGTCCCCTTACATTGCTTGAACACCTTTATATAGTGCTACCATCACCTACGAACATTCTAGAGGATGAATCTTATAGAAGTAGAACCTTCTAAGAAGTCCTCTTACATTTATTATATCTAACTACTCATTTATTATATCTAACTACCATAGTGGGGCTTATTTAATAATATAGTAGACATATTCCACCTTAGATTGAATGACCTCCACTATTATCATTATGGGCCC
>ML832606.1:0-15454 GCA_009831015.1 Picea engelmannii
AGAAGAACAACAAAAATGGGTAACCAAGATATTGGGTTATGATTTTGAAATTGTCTATAAAAAGGGGAAGAAAAATGTTGTGGTAGATGCATTCTCAAGAAAGGATAAATATTTTGAGGCCTTTATTTGTGATATCTCGATCATCCAACCCGATTGGATAATAGAAGCAAGGGATGAATGGAAAAATGACGAAAAAGTGTTGACTCTCATTCAAAGGTTGCAGCAGGATTCCAATGCATCAGATACATTTACATGGAAAAATGATTCACTATGGTACAAATATTGCTTATATTTATGTAAGAACTCCCAACTGAAACAAAAGGTACTATTGGAATTGCACACCTCTCCAGTATGAGGGCACTCAAGATTTTTGAAAACCTACCATAGAGTCAAGAAGGATTTTTTTTTGGGATGGACTTAAAACTAATGTTCAAAAGGTTGTGGCAGAATGTGTGGTTTACCAACAAAACAAGGTGGAAACAATTAAGACCCCATCTCTTTTACAACCATTATCCATCCCAAGTCAGCGCTGGGAGGAGGTTTCCATGGATTTCATCACAGAGTTACCAAAGTCTGAAGGAAAGAGTGTCATCATAGTGATTGTTGATAGACTGACCAAGTATGCACACTTTTGTGCACTCTCTCATCCCTTCAAAGCTAGTACAGTTTCCACTGCATTCATGGAGATAGTGTAAAAGCTACATGGCAGCCCAAAGATTATTGTAAGTGACAGAAATCCCATCTTCACTAGACATTTTTGGACAAAATTATTTTCTTGTTTGGGTACTTAATTGGCTCATAGCTCATCCTATCATCCTCAATATGATGGACAAACCGAGATAGTGAACAAATGTCTAGAAGGCTACCTTCATTGCTTTGTCTCTGATAAACAAACACAATTGTTCAAATTGTTACCCTTGGCAGAATGGTGGTATAACACTTCCTTTCACACTGCAAAAAAAATGACACCATTTATGGAACTTTATGGATACCACCCTCCATCCATCACTTCTTCTCTAAAAGTAAAATCTAAGGTTCAAGCAGTGGAAGATCACATCGAGAATCAACAACAATTTCTCCAAATATTAAAGGAAAACTTGACCATGGCAAAGAATCGCATGAAACAACAAGCAGATCAACATCGTAGTGAAAGAATTTTTGAAGTTGAGGATTGGGTGTTTTTAAGACTACAACCATACAAACAGATGTCCCTCAAGAAAGCCAAGAAGGATAATAAATTATCACCAAAGTACTATGGACCTTATAAGGTGTTGCAAAAGATTGTTACTATGGCATACAAATTGGAGCTGCCTGCATCTTCATGAGTACACCCAGTTTTCCATGTTTCATGCTTAAAGAAGGTTATAGGTGACAATATCCTAGTTCAAACTATATTGCCAGAACTTGAAGAGAAAGGAAAAATCATATTGGAGCTTGAAGCCATCACTAACACAATAATTCACTCGCTGAGGAATAGATCTATTTCAGAGTATCTCATTAAATGGAGGAAACTACCAGCTGAAGATTCCACTTGGGAAGATGAGTCTTTTATACAGAAGCATCTAGAGTTACTCTAGCGTTCCAGACAACACTTGTCTCAAGGGGAGGGGCATGTTAAGCTCTAATATTGGCTCATTACCTCTTAATTGGGGTATATTCTATTAGTAATGTTATTTTATTTATGTCGGCTTTAGGCCATTAGTTGTAATTATACCTCCTAGTCTCCTATATATACCAAGGAGACATTTTCATTTTGAATCATCTTTTACTTGAACATGCAAGTGGGGTAAAAGGAGGTTTCCCCCTCGAAGAGGCTCATTATCTAAAATTATCTCTTTTTCAAGGCGTTGAGTACTTTTCCTGAGGTTTTTCTATGCTATATTGATGTTTGGTTCTTAACAATCACGCGTCTTTGTCCCTTGTCATCAACCAAGCTCAATCGTTTTGTCTTAGATTTGAGTATCGCCTCATGCTATTCCAACCAGTCCATACTGATCATGATTTCATAAGATCCTAAGATCGTGACATATAGGTTGGCCTTGGTGACAAAATCTCCCAGGTTGAGGGTACAGTCCATAACCTTCCCTCCAAAATTTTGTTTAGCTCCAGAAGCCATCTCTACAAAGCTAAACTCATCATGTTTGACTACCTTTACCCTAATCCTTTTTACCATTGCACCATAAATGAACCTCTCGGTAGAACCAAGATCTATCAAAATACTAAGGGTCTAGTCAGCGATGATACCTGACGTCTCGAGCATAGTCAATTTGTTCTCTTCCTAACGGTTATTCATCACTGCATGAATCTGATGGGCCTTGCCCTACTCTCCCACGGTAGTGGGTCTGGCTGATCTAGATTATTTAGTCCTCTCCACTAGGCAGTCACACTGGTAGTGTGGCTCCCCACAAGTCCAACACCCCTTCTTCGGTCCAGTACTCCTGGTACCCAATGTAGAAGTTGATGGCCCACCGGCCTAGAATCCTAGTTTGTTCTGTTGAAAAGGCCTAAACTATTGTTGCTGCGGTCAACATTACTGCTGATGTTGTGGTCCCTGATAAAGATTCCACTACTGAGGCGTTGGTTGTTGAGGTGTAGTGAAATTGGATCCTCTCTGGAAGCCACGATACCCTGGCATATGTCTAGCTAGTGTCTGATGTTGTTGTGCACCAGATGCCATATAACATGTTGGTCTCGTTGGAGTCCTCCTCTAACAACTAGTGATAAGATCCTCCTCTTCTATGAGAGCCTTATGGACAACATTATGCAAGGTCTGAGGAATCAAAATCATAACCTTTTCTCGTATTCTGACATTAATACCAAACAAGAGCCTGTTGACCTTAAGTTTCTTAGTATTAAGATGTGGAGCATACCGAAGAAACTCCATAAAATGGGCCTTGTACTTGGGCACCGTACGATCACCCTTTCATAAGGCATTGAACATGTTGAGATGATGCTCAATGAATTCCTTTGATAGGTACCTCTCTTGGAACCATTCCTCGAACAATTCCCATGAAACGTCTTCGACGACCATGTTCAACTATGGCAGGAGCTTCTTCCACCATAGAGGAGAGCTCCCCTTCAATTGAAAGACTGCCTACTGACCTTCATGCTGGAGGTATAGTCGGGAAGTTCAAAGAACATCTCCATATTCTCCAACCATTCCTCAATGACAAATCCATACGGGGCACCAAAGAACTCAAGAAATTTGACCTTCTTGAGTTCGCGGTGAATTCTACCCGTACCAACCAGAGCATGCAATGGAACTTTAGGGGGTGTCGATGCCCTGGCCTCATCTCTTTCCTAACAAATGATCAATGCCTTATACATTCACTGAAAGGACCTCATCAGCCCAACCAAATCACCCACTACTATATTCTCTTTCCCGATAACCTATTCGTCTCCCTGGGGCTTAGACCCCTCAGGGATGGATGCTACTGGAGGTGTCGCACCTCCTCCCCTAGCACCCCATCGTCTTCCACCGTGACGTCCTCTAACCATGATTACCTACATGAATACAAATCAACTTAATTAGCAATGTTATAATCAAATATCATATCAAGGAAATCTGTAGTGTTCCCAAGTTGAAGGTTGAACCCGCTCTGATACCATATGTAACGACCCCAATGTTATGACTACAAGCGAAGAAGAAACTATTTTTTCTTTTTCATGCAAGAAGGCGACGATGAAAACATTTGAACGACACAACTTGACCACAAACACATGAGCATCGAGATGGAAACAAATGACTATGACTCCAGGTACTAGCATAAGAGCAACTAGGCAAAACATGCATAAAGAAACATAGAGAAATGACTACCCTCCCGACACAAACATGACCATGCCTACACGCTAAGGGACAACCTCCCCATCCTGACACAATGGCCTCGATGACCAGTTAACTAGAACCTTGATGGCATGCAATCAAACACTTAAAGACATTATAACCCAAGCACCAACACCCAACTACAACGAGCAATGCCCAAATGGGTAGCACCGAGTCTGACCCAGTTATGGTTCGCCTCTCTTCATTAGGGTGCACAATGATCCCCTCATCAAGAATCATATCGTCATACAGAGATAGATGTACCGTAAACCAGGAGCAACACGACATATGTAGACCAAAATCCCAAGAATATTAAATATGCTAGAATATCGAAATAACTGACAACCACATGACAAGAAACAACGCAACACCCAAATGTCAAGTCAACACGATGCAAGGGAAATTGACGACTATAAAAATCTTACCACATGTTAAATTCATGGCACACAAGGTATAATGCAAACTTACATCAAGGAAAGGACGTGAAAGGCCCTCTTAAGAATATCATAAGAATCCATTATACAATAACATGAAGCCATAAATTCCTCTCTCTCGCTTCCCAAGTCAATATTTTATTAAATAAAATCTTAATACCAACGTCTCACTGCAATTGCCAACCCCTAACATGTGACTCCTGGTAATCCTAAGTTAACTCCTCCAACTATATCATTCCTATCATTGTCGATATCATTCAATGTCCAATCAAGGTAGATACTAAGGTTTATAAAGTTGCTAACTAACATTGACATCTAACAAGGATATCTATCGATATAATGATATGGTTGTAATACAATTTAATAAAATAAAAGTTAAATCTCTATCTAAGAAAATTATAAATTTATAATCTATGGAAAAGGTGGAATCTATGTGACCAGTAAACTAACTTTGTTAGATAATGAAAACCTTTTAAACTAAAAAAAACTCTAAGACCATTTCTAACTATGGATCTGAAGGTACTAAAATAATACAGTTGCCATTTTTAAGGTGCGTGCTAGCTAACCCAAAACATAACCACTGAATCATAATCAATTCACTGGTAACAACATCGGGGGTAATAAAAGTAAAAACAATGCCATTAGGTGTAAGCTGTCAACTGTACAACTATCGGAAATATAAAACGCAGCCCAAGAAGTGGCAGTCCAACATTAATGCATTGTCATGAGAACAATATCAACAGAAAGATAGAACATTTTCGTACTAATAAATCCATTACATTTAAGACCATCGTGGAATCATTGACCTATGGACGTAAGGGAAACACCATCCTATTTAAGCCGTTGTAATTATGACCATTAAAATCGATGCCCCTTTTTTATCCAGTAAATAACCTGTGATGGTCTAAATGTATCTTGGTTTTGTAATGAGATAAATCAACTACAATTCTATCTAATAACAGGAAAAATTTCTACACCAAGTTCAAATGTAAGATCATGCTAAAATGCAGTCAATGGAATAACATTAACACTGAGTTAAAATGCCCTAGAAGCATTGCCAAAATGAAACGGTCATGGCTCAATAGTCATAAGAACATCCCTATTGTAATTTCAACATTTTAAATAAAAAAAATCACCACCATAACTATTGTAATAAAATTCTCTTAAATCAATGGCCAAACATAACGTTATCGGGAGAAGTAATAAAGAAATTCCCAGCCAAGTGTATGAAAACACTACTACTAACAATCATACTAAGATATAAATTACCCCAAACACTCTCATTCACAACATCAAGGCAAACAAATTCGTTGCTCATTAAATAAGGAAACTTTGTCAATACATGGTTTCTCTCTAGGAAGTTTGTGGTTAAGCGAAAGTAGTGTAAAATACCAATTCAGAATGCCATCATTGTAACATATATTGCAAAGAATAAACATATGTCAGATGTATGAAAACTCAGGGAAAAAATCTCCTTTAAAACAAATTAACATGCATATGAAAATCGCTGCCCAGATGGGTCAGAATGCAGTGTGAATTCACCTTAAAACACAATGAAATTGCAGAGAAAAAATTATAGTCAGGGTATTAAATTGCAGAGTGAAAATTCACCAAGTTGTAAGGAATAAAATTTTAGAGTAAAATATAAAAGTAATTCTCCCATCAATTCACAGGTAAAACGCAGAGTAAAAAAAAAATTAAGGATCACATAGTGAAAAATGCAGAGATTAGTCAATGATTCGCGGATAGGAATGATGAAAATAACATAATTACTTAATTCAAGAAGGCACAATGGCCAACAATCAACCAAGAATAATCAGCAAGGGTAGATGACTGGGCAAACACATCCTTCAGTCATCATCCATGCATAGGAAAGCAAAGCATTATGATCTATAGGTATATTAACACCGAAGTGATGTCCATCGATCCGACTCCTAGCCAACTGCTCAGGCGTGAAATGATGATCTAGGGATGAGCACAAAGTATAAAGAACAAACTCTTCACAACAAATCAATAAAACAGATAGAAAAGTCATAATAGTCAGGGATCAATTCAAGCAGTGAGCTTAAGGCTATGGTGAATTTAAGTTCTCGATTAAAATGCTAAGTAAAACACTCTCTTTACACAATTAAAAGTGCATAAATGAAAGTGCAAGCTCACTATTAATCTATCATTCAAAATAAAATAATTTGTACCATATCCCATGTTGGAGCCGCCCCTGTGTTTTCGCCTCACACAATTTAAAATATTATGATATTTGAGATCTAAAGTTGTTTTTCTTTCCCTTTTTTCCTTCCAAAGTCATAAAACTCTGAAAAAACTTTGTTGCCTGAATAGAAATGCTTTGTCACTTACAAAGGGCCCGTTTTTCGCAAGTATGTTTGTCCTTAGGATTTTTCAAGTTTCGGGATCTCGCAAGTCTGACACCTTATTTCTTGAATTCACAAGTCCCGAGTTGCGAGAATGCGAACTCGTTTTTAATTTTCGTCCAAGGAAAGAATAGTATAAGACCTTTAACCCTTGATTATGACATCGTCGGGGTTTCGCGCCTCGGCATTTCTCGACCCTAAATTTTTGTTTTCTCAACCCCGAGAGCCGAGAACACGATAATTTTTAAATAACCATAGTCAAGAACCAAGAGTAAACAACTAACCATAGTTAAACTTGGTTCTCGGCACATCGCCTCTCGGCATTTTCTTTCATGAAGTTAAAATATCTGAAACTCCGATTCGCGAAGTCACGACATAATTATATTGAGCCTTAATTATCGCTGCATCGCAATATTGCGACTTGGCATATCGTTCTCCTAAAAACTTGTCTTCGAATTCCCGATTCATGATCCGGCAATTAAGTTAATATTATCATTAAGGATCCGCTACATCATGTTTATTGTTAATTAATACTGAGATCAGAATTCGCAATCTCGCGAGTTGTAAAGTCAAAACATTAAAGGGAATTTCACGAGATGACGAAAAGTGAGGAAATTTCTAAGCCGTTAAGATTTGAAATTTTTAGAAAATTAATTTTAAAATAAGGTACGTCCCACACATCGAGGTTGGCACACTTCACAAGGGATTCATTTACTCTCCATAACCCGAGTACCTGTCAAGCCGCCCAATATTCATGACATTAATGAGAAAATAGGGTAAATCCACGATGAAAATAAGATCAGATTTTTTCAATTAATTTGGTTTTATTCACGATTTAATGAACCCATGACAAAGGTACATGATTTCCAAAATATATACGAAACTTGTTTTATTTATTAAAAGAAAAACATTTCTCATTAAGTGTATAGAGGAAGTCTTTCTCCAAGTGAACTAGCCTCTGCATGTATACGCAGGTTTATCACAGAAGAACGAAAACGCCAGTTTCAGCTATGGTGCCAAGGAGAGGAGCCAAAGCAAATATCGAAGTCACAGCACAGGGTTCGGACAACGTTTCAGACACTTCGCCTCGGACAGGCGGCTCCGTATCTACCTGGTCTTCGATTACAGATATCCTGCAATCCGAAGCAGTAAACTGTTCTGACTCTGATGACTATAACTATGATATCGTGAAGGACGACCTGAACACTAGATACAAGACTATTGTTCAGTCGAGAATGCATCTCGTTACGGCCAGACCTCAGTTGCTCCCGTACTTTGATATGATCCGATGGGCATTGGATCACATCGACTTGCCTGCCAGAACTATTGTAACTGACCGACGGGACATTATTGAGACTTTTAGGCCCGAACACATCCAGTCTATGTATAAGCTCCCGGCGACCTCTGAATTCATATTTGGAAAAGAATTCTTCGCAGAGTTCAAAGAGAAGGAATGCAACGAATTTGACAAGACTATGCCAGTCTTGATAAAGGATTGGGTATCTCGCTCCTCCACATTCAGGGTGAACAACGAGGGTGTGTATTCGATTTCTTCGTTGGAACCAAATTACAGGTATGTGGTGATGATGACTTGTCGATTGTTCGGATCGGAGGACACAACTCATTTTTACATCCAATGGGTACCCCTCATTTTTTGGGTGGCAGAAGGTTCCTCATTCAATTGGGCAAAAATCCTCTCTGATAATTTATTCAACAAAATCACCGAGTACCAAGAGAAGAAGGCAGTCGGGAAGCCGTCCGGATTCTACATGTCCGCATATATCATGGATGCTATATGCGCTAGGACGCCTTTTCCTTTAATGAAATGGGCTTGGAGTCTATCCGAAGATAAAGTTGTGCATGTGTACCACGATAAACTGTGGGAGAATAATGCAAATAATTTCATTTACGAAATTTTTAACTGGGTGATGGTGCCCCTGCACATCACCATTTTTGGCCTTTTTCCACCTCGCATCCCTGATGGCATGGCCACAAATCTGAGCCATATCGCAGATTGGTATGTGGAAGAGGAATTCTCCTATTTGAGAGTATTCAGAGCTACTGTTCCTCCTCTGGCGCTCCCACAATTTATCCCCGACAAACTGGCATGTCGCGAGATCGCTCGCCAAACAGTGATTGGCGGTGTGAGCAAAGAATTAAAAGCATCAGCAAAGAAGGTATGGCCGTATTTTCCTATCCGGCTTAATTCTTTTTCCTTGTTAGATTTTGGACATGCTAAGGCTGAGGCTGCAGCCTTAAAAGGCTTTAATTTGGCCTATATCGAATATAAAAGGCATGATCCACAAAGGGTCGTGAGTACTCATTTAGTAAATTGTGGTTTAAAGAGATTCGAGCACGAAGACTCACCCTCGGATGATGTTTTCCGAGGGGCCAACTCCTATTCGGAAGTTCAATTCCGAATCAAATCCCTAGCGGCCGAAGACAGGGATTCTGTCTTAAAATTTCAGGCGAACAGGAAACGATGTCTCCCCGTGGTGCTAGGAGGCCTGGGACTTCCCAAAGATCAGGGAAAAGAGGCCAAAATTTCCGAGGGGCAAACCTCTAACCCCAAAAAATGTCAGGAAGGGGAGCAGCAGAAGAGTCATGAGCAGGAGAAGAATCCCAAAATGGAGAAAGAGTCTAAGCAGGAGAAGAATCCAGAACAGGGAGGTAATCCAGAAACTAAAGAGAAAACTGCTGGTCCTCCCAAGGGACCTAATCCAGAGGAGGAAATAAAAGATACAGGTCCACCGGAAAGTCAGAATCCAGAGGCAGGAATGAAGACTCCCGACCTCCCGAAACAGCAAAGTCCACTCAGCACACCGAGGGAAGCTGCGAAACAAATCGGGCAACCCATCACCTCTATCACACCCTTGCAGTCAGCACAAGCAGGTGTTAGCAAAGGGTGGATATTTGGTGAAGAATTGAGGCCCATAAGGGCAGAAGAACTACCTCCCAATGAATTCTTTTTGGACAAAAAGAGGAAAGCCGTGGTGAAGCGAGAGTTTTATCAAGAGGGAGAGTCTGTTGCTAAAAGATTCAAAGTAATGACCGATGGGATGAATAAAAAGAAAGATGAATTTGCCACAGAAATTGCAGGAACTCTAGGAGCGTACGCAATGGCAAATCGATTCTTGGTCGAAGCATTAAAGAAGCAGCTCAAAACAAAAAATCACCTGATCAGGACCTTAGAAGCCAGGGTGACTTCGGCGGAAGAAAACGCTAAGAGTCAAGCAACCAGAGCAATAGAACTGGCCCAATTGGCCGATAGGAAAGAAATTGAGGTCCTCAAGACCAAGCTCGAATAGGCGAATTCAGTTATCCGAGATGGTCGGGTGCAGTTTGGCCACCAGAGGGATACGATCATGCAATTACAGGCTTAGTTAGAGGTTGCAAAAAGCAATGTGATTGACGTCGAGATGATCAAATCTCGAGCAATCGACATTCGGAGCAAGGTCTCCTCTGTTCAATTGAGCCTACTAAACAAGATCGGGAAGTTTCGAAACGATTGCTTGTTAATGAATCAGATTTCCGAGAATCTGACTGTCAAGGAAAGAAACACAGAGGCTGCTCGGATCGTCTTCCAGGAAGCAGTGATAGCTACCAATAACAGGTTTTCGACAGGAACCCCCGGGCTCTCCATTGCCGAACAGACAAGAGGTAATATTTTGTTAAAGAACTGGGAGCATGATATTGCTTTGAGCAGAGAACAGGCACAAAAAGTGACAAATTCACTCGAAGAAACCTTCAAAAACATAAATCCTAAACTATTAGGGATGGAAAATGGAGAAGACATAGAGGCGCTGAGGCAGATAAATATGGAGCGGATCTCCCTTGACATAAAAGAGAAAAATGAGAGAGATTTGGTGGAAATCTCTAAAATGGACAGGGCAGGGATGGCTCAAATTGATGAGCATCTGATTCAACCCAGCACACAACTCAGCACCCTTAATATTGTTGATGCATTTATGGGAAACCAACTTCCGCAGTTAGCCCGAGAATGTTATTTTGCCGAAGCTAGTTGTCAGGCAGAACCGTCACAGCTCATATCCCAATTCCTGGACAAATGTAGGATATGCACTGAGTCTATGCAGAGACAAGCACCTGGCGCACTTTGAAAATGGAGTTGAAGAGATGGAGTGGCTTCACTCCTAACAGCTGCCTAACGGAACCACCACAGCTTGTATCTAATTTTACGGACAAGTGTATCATATGCGCCGACTCATGTAAAGAAATCACCTGGAACCCTTTTGTATAAATAGAACAGAGAAAGAAGAATACAGGGCTGGACTTTTTGGTACCCATTGTAACAGAATTCTCCTATGAAGGAAGTTAATATGAAGCAAATTCAAGATTCCCGATTCTGTCCCGACTGTATCTCAAGTTTGTTTTGTCATGTTATTTGTTTCTTTTCATTTTTCTCTACACAAATAGTTTGTTTTGTTATGTTCTTCGTTTCTTTTCATTTTGCTCTACATAACTGAGAGGTATCACTATAACTTAGTACCACCACTACTATAGTGAAGCAAGCTCATATTACAGTAATTGTCCCTTGTCTTTCCTCTGCACCGGCTATCAGCAGGTGTAAGACCAAGCTATAGTTACAGGATTTTGTGTTCACTTGCACCATGTCAATTATGTTCATGTCAATTTCTTCTTCCATGTATACATAAGTCTTTACTGATAAAAGTTTTTTCGTTACTTGCAACTAGATGTTTTTCCCTCATTTCATACCTTTTATTTAAAAATCATACAGTTACGGGAAAGGGCCTTTTGTTTGTAGTCTTATTTCATTCCTCATACGAATATTTCTCTTGTTTTTACCTAATTGAATCAGCCATTAAAATCTCTTGTTAAATCATTTCCATACCCTTACTGTTCCTCAATGACTGTACCCACGGTAATTCAACCTAATATTCAACTCGGGATATCAGATCAAACTAATATTGCGTTAAGTCTTTTCAGCACGACCCTTAGAACATCTAATACTCGGGAAGAATTAGAACGTTCATGGGCGGCCATTGAACGAGATATCGCAACCCAGGAAAAGTTGGAAGCTAGACGTAGAGAACGTAGAAATCTCCCTTAGTTTCCCATACCGAATGAGACTTTATTATTGTATACATATTTTACCTCTTTTCGGATGCCTTGACACTGTACTTTAAGCCTTAGTACAAACTCAGGAACAACATCTTTCTGGCGCCCTTGCCGGGGACCGAAGTTACGAAATCTTTTCCCTGGGAAAACGACAAACAATTTCGTTGATTAGTGTTACTCTTTGATAGTGAACACAGAGTGCACACCATTTTAAGGCTTGTTTTAAAAATCTTTCACTTGGCGACTCCACTAAAACACAAACTGGCATCTGGCAGAAGACATACAAGACAGAACCCGGATGATAAGCTGATTACGCCCGTTAAAAATCCTAAAAAAATTTTAAGAACAAGAGGCTCACTTCAGACAACCGCTTCGGTTAATAAACCCAAAAATCCGCTTCTAAAGACTAAATCCGCTTCAGAACCTCCTTCTTCCGGTAGCCCTCTGTCTGATACCAAAGATCCAGAAACAAACTACTCTGAATTTAGGAGTGAACCACATCAGACTTTCCAATCTGTAAACAAAGGTAAAGCCCCTTTGGGAAGATCGTCGTCTTTGGACACACCAACCTTTCCTTGGCAGAACCGCCCAGTTTCACCTGATTCAAAGGTGTGTGTCATACCCCCATTTCCTACTCCCAAGTCGATGGCTGGCGTCGGAGGAGGAGGTGCAGGACCGAATGTCCCCCCTCCCGGAGTATTTGCAAAAGTAGCGGCGAGATATGCTCCCTTAGTCTTACCCGCTAACCTCCATGATTTACCTAACAACTACATCAAAAATATTCCTAAGTTCACTGGGGAGGGAGACCTAACCGCGACCGAGCATATAAACTTCTTTGACCAGTTCGTAGACATATGCGGTATTGAGCACGAGGATGTCTATTCGAGACTACTTGTCCAAACGTTCGAAGGACAGGTCCGAACTTGGTTTCGGAGTCTTCCTGCAGCTTCTATTTGGACATATAACGCTTTAGAAAATGCTTTCCTCACACAATGGGGAGAGAGAAAGGATTATTTATACTACCTTACCGAGTTCGGGTCCCTAAGGAAGAAAAACTCAGAAACGGTAATGGAATTTATTTTGAGATTTAACAAAATATATAATAAAATTCCAGTCGTTGTTAAACCTTCTGAACCTTCAGCCAAAGTAACCTTTGCAGGAGCTTTCGAACCTGACTTTGCATTGATCTTGAGAGAAAGAAGAGGAGCCACCCTAAAGACCATGCAAGACGACACCGTCGAGATAGAATCTACTAGGATGGCTTCAGGTAAGTTGAAGGCTAAAATAGAAACAACCAACCGTGATAATAGACGCTATAGGGAACCAGCAGGTCCTTCCGGGTCTAATAGATATACTGACGACAGAGTGGATGATATGGCCCGAATAATTAAAGATCTGTCTAACAAAATCTCTAGGATGGAGTTGGACCAGGCCAAAGGTGATTCTTCTAACAAAAGAGACTTCAGGAGAAACCCAAATCCCCAAAATCAACAGAGACAAATAAAAAATGAAGATCAAAAAATACAAGCTCCACTAGAAAACGAAAATTTTATAGGAGCAAGTGACCTCCAAGATTTCGGAGATTCAGACGAAGAAGTTACATGTTTCAGTGATGAATGCTCGCAGCCATTTCTGACTAGAGAAGACTATGAGAAATCCTTACATACCCCTCAACCGTCTAACGAAGAAGAACAATAAGGTGATCATACTGACCTCTGCATATCTCAACTAGAAACAGAAATGATAGCGGTTGATTTTCAACCCAGATACAATCTGAGATCAAAATATAAGCCTACCTCAAATGACCAACCTAAGAAAATCCTACCGAGAGGTCAATCTCATGAACCCCTTTTGGAAGAGACATTGTTACCATTACCCAATGATAAAGACAAGGTAACAAAAACCGAACAGTCTCAGGTGAAAAAGGCTGAGACCCAAACAAAGGAAACAGAACCAAGAAATGAAGTTACAACTTCAACTAAGATCACGAGTGATAAAGCGATTCAGACAAATAAATTGGAAAGAGAAGGCCCAGAAGTCTTAACCAAAGAAACGGACAAGGCCAACACATCTTACAATTTTGAAAATGAATTAAATAAAATTAAGATACCAATTCCGTTGGTAGAATTAGCAAAAAATCCCACTTATCGAAAACAAATTGCCAAAGTGATGGGTGTTTGTGAGCCAGAAAGTCACTCCGATGTTATCAACCTTGAAGATGACAGACCTAACATCACTTTTGGTCCTCATTTTGAGGGACCTAAAGACAATGTCGCTCCTTTCTACATCACCCTGAATATACATGACCAGTTATTGCATAACTGTATGTTAGACTCCGGGGCTTCGCATAATGTTATGCCCAAAGCTATAATGGAGAGGCTGGGGCTCCAGATCACTAGACCTTATGGAGACCTATACTCGTTTGACTAAAGAAAGGTTAAATGTATGGGAATGATAAAAGATCTGGTAGTCACCCTGGCTCAGGTCCCAGTCAAGAGTATCCTGATGGATGTGGTTATTGCAGATATTCCCCCCAAATATGGTATGTTGCTATCCAGATCACGGGGAGCCAAGTTGGGAGTTTCTCTACAATTAGACAAGTCATATGCCACAATCCCAATTTTCGGCGGACAATTTACCCGTTTGTATCGAGAAACAAGATTAGCGTTTACTGTCAGTGATCCTCAAAACCCAAATAATTTTCCCATTTACGTTGTTGACCAGGATCTGGGGAATTGCATATTGTCGTTTGATGACGGTTTAAATGGAGGTCCAGAAGAACTTGATATGAAGCAAGAAGAGCTTAGCCCCTTGACTAAAGAACTATGCCAAAGTGGTATCTGGAAGATGTACTTTGATGGCGCTTCATCTTCTGAAGGAGCTGGTGCTGGCATACTTTTAATAGCACCTGAAGGTAAGTTTAACGTCCCTTTCTCATATCGCTTACAATGGGACATAGATTATACCAACAATGTATGCGAATATGAATCATTGATCTTAGGTTTAGAGGTTGCAAAGAGGCTAAACATAAAAAACTTGGAGGTTTACGGTGACGCTGAATTGATAGTAAAACAAGTAAACCGACAATACCAAGCCAAACATCCCCGATTGAGAACATACAGAAATTGCGCTTGGGATCTAATGGAAAAAATTTTCTCATCTGTAAAAATCCATTTTATTCCTCGCACAGAGAATCTGCATGCTGATGCATTGGATAAGGCAGCCTCAACCTTTTCCCCTCCCACAAATGTTAAACTAAAATATCATATCGAGATCGGGTATAAACCCTCTATACCAGACAATATCCGACACTGGCAGGTTTTTGAAGATGACGAACAAATTCAGAAATTTTTTATAGCAATAGGTGAGTTTTCTGAAACCCATCCAGACCAAGAAAACCAAAATGATCCAAGGTGGATTATGCAAGAAGACGAAAATCCTGAAACCTTCCGAGAAAAAATAATGGATCACCGCATGTTGGTCCTCAAAAATAACCAAATCCCGAAAGGTTTAATTCGTTTGGAAAGACTTTTCGATCAGAATG
Source organism: Picea engelmannii (assembly GCA_009831015.1). NCBI lineage: Eukaryota > Viridiplantae > Streptophyta > Pinopsida > Pinales > Pinaceae > Picea > Picea engelmannii. The sequence goes on from ML832606.1 coordinate 15,268, forward strand.
ACGTACCTGTGAAGTCTACTTTGCAGCCTCAACCAGAGGAAGTGGAGGATTGCAACATAGGAACTGAGAAAGATTCCAGGGTGGTAAAGATATCTAAATTTCTCCCCCCTAAGGTAAAAGACCAGTATAAAGATTTACTCAAACAGTATAAAGATGTTTTCGCCTGGTCCTATGATGAGCTTCGAAC
>ML832606.1:82606-99932 GCA_009831015.1 Picea engelmannii
GGGGGGGGGGGGGTCTAGAATTCAATCTCAACTATAGATCTATGTGTCAATCTCGCAGTCATTCAGATGCATGGATTCCAGACTGCTCCCCCCTGTCGTTAAAAGTAGAACGGTCGAGGGGGTCCAGAAAATCTTGTGAACCATAGATCTCAGTGCCAGCCTCTCAACCGTTCATTTATGCGTTGACTTTACTCTGTGAGTGCAAAGTCATATTTTCTCCAAAACTTAGGATAAGTGTATTATGTGGATTTTGTGCACTGCTTCCCTTGCTTTTGTCTCCATGGGGTTAGGAAAAACCACTCAGCGTCAACAACCATGAATTTTCTTTTCTTTTCCTTTCCTTGAAAATAATTTGCAGAGATAAAATATTATTTGCAAGCCAAAATACACCCAGGGTGAAAAAAAAATTCCAGTCACCAGATGATATTATGAATTATAGGGTTATAACAAAAACCATGTGCCGAAAAACCACCAAAAAAATATTTTTCAAGGGTGATGCCCCGGAACCCCCCCACAGGGGGGCTCTCACCCCCCTGTGACATCCCCAATGTGGGGGGGTCTAGCACACCCCACGCACCTAATGAAATACATATCTAGTTGTGCAAATAATGTAACGCATACCCAACATTGTACCACATGTTGTTTTCTTTGCATACATTGGGTTACAGGGTTACATAATCAATAATCTAGGGAAACAATTCCCATAGATCCTCTACACCAAGAGAAATTCTCAGTGCTCATAGATTTTGTTAATAAATCTAGAACATTCTTCAAAGTGTCCACCTTCATCAGCAACACCTTCTTTTTTTCAACCATGTCTCTCATAAAGTGATATTGAACATCAATATTATTTTTCTTTGAATGATAAATCGATTTCCTCGCGAGGAAGATTGCACTCTAACTATCACAATATATCCTTAAAACTTGTTTTACCAACCCAATACCTGAACACAATATATGTATCCATACCTTTGTTACATGAGTGGCTTCCATGTATTTATGCTTTGTAGTTTAGAATGCCACTACAAACTGTATTTTACTTATCTAACTAATTTCTCCTCCAAACAAGTTTAACACACAGCCACCTCTAGATCTCCTACGATTTAGATCTCCAACCTAGTTTGCATTAGAAAAATCATATATGTACAACACTCTATCCATTCCTAATCTTCCTTGGTAGCACAATCCATAACTAGTGGTTCCATGCAAATACATGAAAACCCTCTTTACTATTGTTCAATTCTCCTTCCCAAGTTTTGACATATACCTACTCAAAACTCCCACTACATGTGCAATGTTCGGCCAGTAAAAACCATTTCATACATCAAATTCTCAACCACACTATCATATAAAACATGCTACATGTCCTCTTCCTCTTCTCGTGTCTTGGGATATCAATCCACAAATAACTCTACACCTATAGGAGTAGGGACCCTAACATGTTTCCATTTCTACATATTAAATCTCTCCAATATTGTCTCAACATATTTTCTCTCATTTAACCAAAGTTTCTAGTTTTCCCGATCTCTTTTAATTTCCATCCCCAAAATGAAATTTGTAGTACCAATATCCTTCATGTCAAACTTACATGACAATTGAGTTTTCATATCCTGGATAATCTCGTTGTCATTTCCTATCAACAACATATCATCTACATACAAGACCAAATAAATAATATGATCACCAACTAACTTGAAACAAAAGCAATGATCCAGTTTTCTCCTTGTGAAATCAAGTCCCAACATCTTAGTATTAAATTTTTTATACCACATCCTTAATGATTTCTTTAACCCATATAGGGACTTTTTTAGCCTACATACCACCTGGTTTTTTCCCTTCATGACAAATCCCTCTAGATTCTTCATGTAGATTTCTTCTTCCATATCCCCATGTAGGAATGGTGTCTTCACACCCATCTATTCTACTTCAAAATCAAACGCAACAGAAATAGATAAAATAAATCTAATTAAAGTTTATCTTGACAATAAGAGAAATAATATCACCAAATTCAATTCCCTTTGCATGGGAATAACCTTTTTTCTACTAACTGAGCTTTGCATTTCTCCACTTTTACTTATGCATTGAACTTCTTCTTAAACACCCATTTCCTTCAAATGGGATTTCTTCTAGTTGGAAACTCCACTATATCCCAATCCTCATTCTTATCCAAGGCTTCCATTTCTCAAACCATGGCCTTTTTCCATAGTTTTTCATCCTCATAATCCATTGCCTCCCTAACAGTTCCAAGATAATCATCAGTAATAGACAATGAAAATTTTGAACATAAATCAGGTGGAGTGTACCTTTCCAGTTTCCTTCTTTCCTGAACTGATCTTTTAAATATTGGAGTATCAGGATCTTCGTATTCTTATTCATGTTCTTTTGTGGATTAAGATTCATCATCCTTCAACTCAAACTCTATTTTCTTTGGTTCTTGTTTCCTTGGTAGGACATATTGTTTGACAACATCTTTGATTTATCTAAATAACACATCTTAACTATACCCTACCTTCTTATTTTTTGAGTTACAAATCTTATAACCTTTCAAACCATATTTATACCCAATAAAGATACACTTTTCAACCTTTTTATCTAAATTAATCTTTTTTTCCTTTAGAACATGTACATAGGCATCACAACCAAATACCCTGAGATGTGTCAGAGAGGGTTTCTTACTAGTTCATACCTTATGTGGAGTCTTTTCATCTAGTGCTAATGAGGGTAATCGATTGACTAGGTAACATGAATTACCCACTACCTCTGCCCATAATTTATCTCCCAAAATGACACCACTGAGCATGCACCTTGTTTTTTCCATCAACATCATATTCATCCTTTTGTCAACTCCATTTGGCTAAGGTGTATATGGATTAGTCTTCTTCCTTGATAAATCACACTTATAGAATTCTTTGAATTCATTTCCATATAACTATCCACCATCATCCATCCTTGATACCTTAATTTGTTTCTCTATTTGATTCTCCACAAGAGAATTAAACTATTTAAACTTCTCAAAGACTTTATATTTCTTCCAAAGGAAATATATCCATGTATTCATTTACAACTCATCTATAAATGAGATATAGTGCACATATTTTCCTATTTATAGAACAGACACAGGTCCAAACACATCACTGTGCACCGATTGTAAAATTTTGTTTGCTCTTGTTGGACCAGAGGGTAATCCTACGTGATTCTTCTTCCCATATACAAAATTTTCATAGAAATCAAAATCTAGAGAGCAACTAGACACACCTTCCACCATACCTTTACCATGTAGTAGTCGAAGGCCCTTCACTTTGATATGCCCCAATCTTTAATGCCATAACATAGCGTTTTCTTCAGAGACTGTAGGAGTTTTTTCTTCTTCAAATCCAATATTAGGAACAATGGAAATATTAAAATCATCACTAATATTTCTAAACTGCATATTATATATAGTTCAAAACTGAACTCCCTTCAGCAACACCATTTCTCCTCGAATGCAAGTTTCTTTCAAAAACATTGTTTTTACCCTTGCATCGTCCATTTTTCTTATAGAAATAATTTTTTTGGACAATCCTGGAATGTGAAGAACACCAAGGAGTGTTCTAATCCTTCCATCCATGAGATTCAACTTGATTTCCTCATCCTATGATTTTGGCTATCGATTCATCACCTAGGAAAACATTACCTCCATCATACCTTTGATTTTCAGAGAACCACTCCCTGTGAAGAGACATATGAAAAGATGCACTTGAGTCAACTAGTTATTCCGCATGATATGCACGTGTTCTTGAAGAATCCAAGTACACATTCCCTCCTTCTTCATTGGAGGACTTTTCTTCTGTAGAAGGAGCATCTTCAAATCCCTTCCCTCTCTCAACACTTTTGGATCTACATTGCTTCTTGTAGTGCCCTTCTTTTTCACATATCTAAGATACCTTTACAATATTTTTGGGATATTTATATCTTCCCTTAGATTTAGATATCCCGCTTGAGGACTTAGATATATTTCTTTCCTAGGAGTGTCCTCTTACAAATAATGCATATACGCTTTGTCCTTCCATGTTCTTCCACCTCATCTCCTACGAAAACAACGATGAGACCACATCATAGAAACTTAAAGTAGTTGTATTATTCCCTATGGCCACAACCAAACTATCCCACAAGACTAGTAAAGAGAATAATAAAATGATACATTTGTATCAAAGGAATTTAGATGCTCTATCACCAAGTCTCCATATTTCATCCCCAGGTTATAAAACTTCTTATGAGGAAACACTTTTTTTACCATATAATTATACTTATGCAAAGTCCCTAACTTATCCCATAATGGCTTGGTTGTAGCTTCCCCTGACATGTTCAATAATACCGAATATTTTCCTTGATGCAACTTTTTCCATTCTTATGGTGACATTCGTGCAAGTGGAGTACCTAGATCCACAATGATCCATTGGTATCTGTCCACCAACATATCTTCCACAAATCAAAACGTTTCCCATTGAATTTCTCAAACTCTATTTTAAAACCACTCACGATTTCTTTTCATATGAATAGATATTGCATATATTCAACTATAAAAAGGTATATCATAGATCTGATCCAAACCCTTAGCCACAAAGGAACCCCTTAAAGAAAATAACAACTCTGATACCAAATGTAGATTTTAAACTTGTATAATTAATTATTGCAAATATATTCTTATTAAAATAGAAAAGATAGAATGGCACACACACATTACACATAATGTTTTACCCTAAAAACCCAAATCGAGAAAACCAACAACCTATTTAGAGATACATCTCTAATATTGTTTATTCATCTTATTCTTTCCTTAGAATAAAATATATAAACAAAATATTGTAGCATCCAAACCCCTAATCCATTGACCGAGATTAGTCAACAACCATAATTCCTTAACTAGAATTAGAAAACCATGTGCCAAAACAATGCCAAAAACTAACACAAAAAAATGCCATTTTTTTTAGGGAAACTGTCCCCAAACCCACGCATAGGTAGGATATTCCCCTATATGAAAGGAATATAACACATACCCAACACCATGGGGCAAGATGATGTGTTGAATATTTTTCTACAATCAGAGGGAAAACTAGTTCCAATCGGCTCTTCAAGAAGTACCTTCCTTGCTAAGAGGTTTTGTTGATGTTTGTAGCATCTGTTAGCACTCCAAGAAACCCTCTATGGTTGCAGAATAGAGGTGCTTGGTAACTTAAGAATTGAATACTTTTCAGTAGGTGGATCAATGGGATACTAAGATAGCACAATGGAGAGATTACTTATCAGAATAGCTTAATGAACCAGTGCTTTTAGAAACTGTAAATCAGATGCCAAATAACAGAAAAGGTATGAAGAATGTTGCTTAGACAACCAAATACATTGGAATGCAGGGTTTAAATAACCAAGTACATAAATAATGCAGGGTCACACTAAACAATGAGAAGTTCCTCTATTCAAATCGTGAGCATAAGCTAAGCCAATTTAAACAGAGTACAGAACAAAGATGGATGAAAAATCTGATTACAGCAACAAAAGAAAACTGTGATTTTGTATTAGGATAGGCAATCAAAGCATAGACTAAATTTCTCCAAAATCCAACCATTGTTTGATATCAGAACGGGCATTTATAGCCTTTACAAAATGGTTACACAGATCCTAAAAAACATGGATCTGTCCTTTAATAAAGACAGTTCTATTCTACTTAAACAACCATGAAAATAAAGTTTTCAATAACAGAACTGAGTGTTTGAATTGTCTTCAGCCTTCAAAAATTATCATTTGCTTCCTCCAGCTTCCAGCATCTGCGATGTAGTGAGGCAGTGTGACACCTGTGCATGACTGTTCCATTTCCCCCATATTTATGGCTAAATTTTAGGATATGGTGTTGAAAGCGTATCCAAAATTCCTCGAATGCCTGAGTTAGAACCTTTCTGCATGCAATTTAATGATCCATTGATGTGTTGTCATGTCTTCAAAATAATCTGGAAACCAACTGTTGCGATTTTGTCCTCAAAATCTGGTTGCAGAGCTTTCAACAGCGCGACCGTTTAAACAACTTTCACGGGTTAGCTGTTGAAAGCTATCGCTTTCAACAGCTAACGGGTAACAAAATTAATAGCATGGTGCTGTTAAAAGTCGCGATATGCACAAAAAAGAGCTTTTTTCCTTCAAAATTTATTCCAAACTGAAATCAATTGACGTCTGACCTTTCACCTTGCATATTGACCGCCACCTGAGCGAGAACTTGCAGGTCTGGATGAGACCTTTGTTTTAGCTTTTGTTTCAATCCTCTGAGTCGCCTTTTGAGATGTCGAGCAAGCAACTTTAGTCTGCGGCAGTTGTTGATGAGCTTTTCCTTCTTCTTTTCCTCTTTAACGCTCTCCTTGGCCAACTTTTCGAATGCTGCATTCGTTTGGGCAAAGTTGTCAGACAACCTTTTATATCTGTCTTTAATTACTCGCTCCAGAACTTCCTGTTGAGCAATTACCTCCTTGAGGTGTTTTATTCTCTGGGCTTTATTTGGCCTAGGTTTCTTTAACGATTCTCCTTGCTCTGTTTGACTTATTGTTTCAAAGTTTTGAGCACATTCTGCAGATTGTTCAGAGCCTTTGATGACAGGGCACTGACCATCCTGTTCAGACTCTGAATCTGAGTAGGGTAAATTGAGAATGTTTTTGCCCGTACTCTGTGTTGTAGGGTGTCCTGAGTCCTGCTGAATAGTCGGCTCTGTTGTCTGTTCAAAATTCACTTTCCTTTTCAAACTGTGAGGTTTTACCCCTGATACCTTGTCTTCTGAAGGTGCTGATATGGCCTTTCTTCTCCTTATGCTGCTCTGAGGAGAGGCTTTCTTCCTAGATCCTGCCATCTGTTCAATTGCAGTTTGATTTTGAATCTCGAACCCTTCCCAGAATAGGAAGTGTTCCCAACTTCTCCCCTGCTGCTTTAATTCTTGTAGAATAATGAGTTTTATGAGTCCTAAATGACAGAGAGTCGACTTAATGCTCAAAGGTCGAGCTCTAATTCTATTGCAGACTTTGATCAAATTGTGGTATAAAAAGTAAGGCAAATTAATTGGATTCTTGCCTGAAAAATGATCCATCAATTTGAAGTGATACATCATCAGCTTATCATATCTACCTTCAGATGTAATATATAATTGAATCCCTTTGAATAAATGCTGCCAGTATTCGTCCAGGTATGAAACCAGCATCCCTTTACTCCAGGCTTTATGCTTGTATCCATCTTTCAAATAGAACCTAAAATCCTTATTTTTCAGAGCCGTGGTTTTGAACCATTTTTGACCAGTCATCGGTAACCCTGTAGCTTCTGCAACAAACTTCTCGTCCACCTTTATTTCCATAGAACCCACCCGAGCTCTGTTGCCATCAAATGACATTGCGAAAGCCTCAGCTGTGGCTTGATGGCATCCACTTTGAAACCTATTCACAAATTCCATGCAACCTGCGTTTGAAAAATATCTTTGAACCTCGGGATGAGATTCCAGAAAAGACAGATCGCTGAGTTCTCGTTTTAACAAGAGGCCACCGCGTTTTTTCACCATTTTGCAACTCTGTCACTCGGCCACTGTGATTTCTGTAAATTTTTTGGTCGAACCCTTGTTCTGTGCTGCTGAAAGCAGTCTCGGCTCCGACTCTGTGTTGGGTGAAATGCAAACCTTGAATGTACTCTGGAAACAACCTGTGATATACCGACTTTACCTGATTTGATGGTGTCCGGCCCTCTGAACCTCATCTGTACCTGCGTCGCCGAATGCAAACTTTCCATTTCGGGTGTGATGATAGTTGCGCGTTGGTTCTGGAAAGATTTCAAATTTCTGTCATATCCTGTTACACAAGCTTGAACTACCATGATTGCTTGCTTTCACCAGCGCATGTCTCGGATCTCGTTGTGACGTGGGGGTGATCACCTCATCATTTCGTGCATGCGTGGATAATGAGCACGTGATTCGTGTTTCATGCAGCTACGGTGTTTGGAGAACGTTTCCGCCATCACGCTCGCTTGCCACTTTCCACAGCACGCGAACTCTTCGGAAAACCCTGTTAGCTGCGGAAAGTAAATACTTTCCACAGTGCACCGTTTGATAGGAAACTCACTTTAGCCGCGGAAAGTAAAACAACGTACCACATCATTTGAAAAAAGTTCCTTAGCGTGAAAGTAAGTACTCTCCACATCGTGCCACGTGCAAACTGTCTGTCAAGCTTTTCGTGCCTTGTCACTTTCCACAGCGTTTTGAACTGATGAAACGACGTCTTTAGCTATTGAAAGCTATCGCTTTCCACAGCGCACAATGAACCCTTTAACAAGATGTTAGTTGTTGAAAGTAAACATTACATTTTTGAAGGAGAATACTTTATGGATCGATTATTTCCTAAGACACACCAAAGCCAAAAAATTTCTCAGCTGTTTAAAACTCAAAAAATGACTTGAAGACACTAACTAAAGCTATGATAACAATCCAAAATTCGGCCGAAAGACGGTTTCATTTTGGGAGTTAACAGCATCAAACACGTACTTCTACATAGGTATAAGTGTCTATATGTGTGGAAGTCATAAAAATTCTTCTACCTTAGTAATTTACTTTAATTAAATGAATTATTAAAGTAAAGTGATTTTATATATTAGTTCAGTTTTATTTAATGAAATGTTAAAGTTATTAGCATTAGTAAAAAATCTTAGCCATTGATCTCATGTGAGGTGATATTTAATCTCAACAAGCAATCACGTTGGATATTAGCTTTAGATAATAAATAAATATTATAAAATCAAGGCTAAGGTGATAGAGGGAGACACTTCTATGATCATATCAGAGAGAGAGAAAAGAATGACATTTTCTCAACGAGTTCTCAAATAGGTGGAGACATAATTTCATCTAGAGATCAATACATGTCAGGGAGAACAAAGAATAGGGGTAGTTGTAATAGGATATAGCAGGTTGGAGCCAAAAAATCTAATAGGATTTGTACGCACTTCATAGGTTAGACAGGGCGCATATATGCATGGATTATAGTGCATGAAAGTGCATATTTATGTAGTTGACAATGAACATAGGTGTGCATGGGCTATGATAACTGAAAGTACATGTTCGTACAACCATAGAGTAGTTTCTAAGGTTTGCAGGTTCTATCTATAGTTTTTTTTATTTCTTTGTGGGACATTTTCTCGGTAGGGGAGACCTTTTAAGCTTTGATTTTATTTTAATGATAAGTTGATTTGAAGGGCATAATATCTTTGTGTATTGTTTATGATATTTTCTTTCCAATATTAGTACCACTATTTATTATTGTTAAATTTTTTTTAGCAGTGTGTTTTGTTTTATGAGTTGCTAATTTATTTACAACAAAAAAATCATTAGAAATCAATTTACCTAGGTGTCAAGATTTGAAATTTAACATTTTCCACCCAAATCTGTGTTGGATCTAGACCATTGATCTTTGAGATTTAAGTGATATCAATTATTGGTTCACCAAAATATGTATTGAAAACACTGCCTTCTTCCCCCATGGAACTTCCATCATGGACCCTATTATTCCACGTCACGATACAATCTAGGTCACCATTATATGGAATTTTTCAAAAATCCCAAAATTTTAATTTTTTTGAGAATTTTTATAATTTCTCCCATATTTTTTTTCGGTGAAATTTGAAGTTTTTAACTATCCCAAAATGAATCTTGATCATTGATTTCTAATTCAAATGTTATATGGGCCATCGACTCTCTAATTCTTCAATCACCATAAAAATGAAAAATCTTGCCTTCCCAATCGAATTTAACTTTGCAACCTACATAATGATGTCATTAATCATCTCTTCAACTATTTTGAGGTAATTTAAACTTGAATATGCTCATAAATTTTTGGATTTCACTATGTTTTCACCATTTTTTCCCAAATTCGTCACAGGTGAAACATTACAACAACAAAATTTTACCAATTTTTCACTAGTATTAGCCCATATAAGATCAATGTTAAATATTCAGATATGATACCAATTTGTAATGTTCCCTAACATGAATGAGGTTCATTACATGCATAATAAACATAAAAACAAAATCTACTAACATGTCTCATAACTTACTGGCTAAAAGAAAAGACACAAATTTCACCATTTGTCAATACCATTATTTAAATGCAGCTACAATATGCTAAACTAATAATGGGTGCAACTAATAAATTCATCACAATGTCATATAATTCATTCTCATACATAGAGTAAGATGCACATCATTTAAAATCATAAACTAACTCAAAAAATAGATAAAGTACTTATATTTTTAAAATAGTTGTGTAATTAACTACTTGGGATGGACTTTCCACCCAACCATAGACTTGTTTCTCCAAATATTAACAAAAATTCACCCTCGAGATAGGGTTAGGAATCCATAAAATAGGGTGTCTCTCACTATCCAATCATAGCTTAGATAACCCCACAACCCACTGACATTCTCCTACATATATCTTGAATTTCCTCCAAATCTCTTCCTTTTGACCTTCCCAACCCAAGAAATGCACCCCTTTACTTATCTCAGTACATCAGGGTATACCATTGATTTACTAGAGTCTCTTTTGAATAGTTAACCAGGAATGACACTAGTGGGAACTCAAGGGATCTCAATGTGAAGAAAACTATCAGGAAACAAGAAAAAAACAAGCTTGTTGCTCGAGTGCATCTCACACATAGAAGATCACTCTTCAATCCTAACAAATTGGTTCTTTTTCAAGCCTAAGAACTTGCTTCTTCATTATTCAATAACTCGAGATAGTTTCTAACATTCCCACCATTGTTTTTCCATGCTCTAGTGATATCCTTCTTGTTGTCTCCTCCTTCCAATGCAAAAATGTGACTATCTAAAACTATTGTCCCTACCCATATGAATTTTCTCCCTTTTCTTGTTTGGTTGAATTTCGCTCATCCCCAAACTGATTTCACTTTATTTTTTTTATGGGCATTTATGACACACCTTCAACTGGAAGGAAAGATCTAGTCCGGGGTTTTCTATTTAACCCAAGTTATTTGGTATAGTCTACCTTGACAGGTTTTATGGTTCCGCTAGCCAACTAGGATCCTAAAACAACTAAATGGTGTGGTCTAACTTAAGATACAACTCTAACAATCAACACTTTAATTACAAATGCTTAACTAAAAATGTTTATGTAAAATATCTATATATAATTTACAAGGTTTAAGCAAAGGCTTGTGAAAATAATTGTTTTCAACTAATGGATCAAAAATAAGAAAATAAAGGAATCTGTCTTTGTATTATAAATGAAAAAATAATAAAAAATGTTCAAGAATAATATTGTAAATGATAAAACGATAATGGTCAAATCATTTAACGTTTAAATGATGAAATCATTATTAATTCGCAAATAAACAAATTAAATAAAATATAAACTAACTAACCTGACGTTGATCAATAGTACTAAGCTAGATTCATCTCTGTGTATTTTGTATAAGGTCCTCTTAAACTGTGTCAAGTGTAAACCCATGACAAAGGAAAGCATAATACTTTTTGAAGAAACTCAAAGAAGTCTTTTATATTCTTGAATGATTTTATGATGGCAGAAAGACAACCGATTATATATCATGTGACTTTAGAATATCCAAATAACTAAAGATGCAAGAAATTACAATCATCAGTAAATGGTGTTACCAGTTATCTAATATCATATGTAAACTCAAAATACTTGAATACATGATCATCCACAGATATTAAAGGAACCAAAATATAATGAACCATATAAATGAAAACATAACATGAAAAATTATATGCAGAACAGTCTAAAGCTAGTTCAATACAAATAAAGTTTCATATTCAGAAATTATATAAGAAATAATATTAACATTGCACAATCTACAAAAGGAAAAAATCCAAAAACTAAATTGTATCCCATATAGATTCAGTATAATAAATTCATCATAAGGTCCAAAAGGATTTTTTGGGATAATAGACTCTTAAAGATTGAAAAAATTAATACATAAATGATTGCAATTAACCATGTATTGATAAAACAAACTAAAGTTAATTTAAATCAATGAATAATCAATTACTCAAAGAATATGAAGATATTATAATGAAAACAAAACCATTTTACTCACGGAATGAAAACCATTAAGCAATATGGAATTCCATATTTTTCTTTTAAAATACGTGTCCATTTTCCTCAAAATTCCAACCATTCGTTACTCCATTTGAAAAGAAAAAAGTTTACAAAAGATATAATATACAAAAAAGAAATGATAAAAATCTTTCTCTCAATTTCATGGATCCCTTTGGCTTTGAAGTTTCTCATATATTTATACAATGAATGAAGAGTCTGGGCGTCACTAATAATTTTCGCCACCTAAAATTTGCCTCGTAAAGAGACACAAATATCACTCAAATAGTGCATTTGTTTGGGAAAATTATCATGTGTAAACTAAATGGGTCCATTCTGCAGATGGGTTTTCAACCAGTTCTTAAGATTCCTTACTGTTTGGCTGAAACAAGTCCCGTCAAATAATTTTTCTATTCTTGAACGCATTTCCAAACCTTATTTGTTGTTGCTCATAATTTATTTGCAACAATCCAATATTATTTTTGGATCAATTATCTTGAACGTATTTAGATAATAAAATCAAGCCATGATCAAATTTGTACCAACTAACTTATAATATAAACCTGTGAAACAAAAAGAAACTAAATTAATAACCTAAAAATTGTGAATAAAACAAAATCTAGAACAATAAAATTAAAATGAATTTACACTAACTATAAGTTCTAAACAAACATTGTTTATATTTCCTTTCAAATATGATCATAACATTCTAGAAGCTTCAAGTTGATGGAGATGATAAAAATATTAATTTTGGGTTTTCACAAAATCAAACAAATGATAGATAATTCTTTTTCTTATTTATTTTTATTTTTATTTTGGAATGAGATGCAAACTGACAAAATAATTTGATTAATTAAACCTACCAAATGATTTTGTGAAAGTGATTTCTAATGAGAAAAAGACGGAAACATAATTATAATTTAAACGAAAGTTAAAAGTTGATAAAAATTAATGTTTTAGTTTAAATTAAGATTTCTATGTTCGTCTCTCCCTCATTCAAATTTGATCAAATGTGAACAAATGTCATAGAAAAGATGTGTCACAATAAACATTATTCATGTAAAATCATTGGTATTACTCCAGGTCTTCAACCAAGCCATTCTCATAGCAGATAAATTCAATAAGGAAGATGTAATAACAAACTCCCAAATTATGAAGGTCATCCATCAACATAAAAAATATTTAGAAAGAAAAACGAAATGGCATTTGAATTTCATGAAATTCAAACCAAACAAAACAAAAGAATATAAACTCAAACCAACCTGAAAAAAAAGAAAACTAATATCAATGTTAAAGGGAAAAAAAAAATGAAGAATCCAAGTGAAATTTTGAGGGACCCTAGATTTTGATTGAAAATAAGTAAGGGGGTTTTTGGGGCCCAATAAATGGTGACTCATTGGGAGAATAATTTATCTCTGACCTACTAAAATTTTGACTCAGGGAAGAAGAAAAAGACTTGGATATAATTTTAAGATACTTTGAAACAAATCCACTTTAATATTACACAATATTTGTTTTTTGTAAATAAAAGGATAGATCCTTGTATTATATCATCATGAGTGTACACATATACATCGTTTGGAAACCACTTGTTTCGCCATAAAAGGGAAACTAGAACAGGTGGCTCCAAGCGGTGATATGTCTAAAATGGTAGAGGTTCTGTTTACAAAAGTTTACAAAATTTGAGCAAAAGATGAGAATTTCAACAGGGACTTTGTTCCCTCTAGCTAGCCTAAGACAAACTTCATTTAGAGCCACCATAACTAATATGGTTATAAAACTGTAAAAAGTAAACAGATAATCACTATTCATTCAAAAAATTGTAATTGACAAGAACCAGAGTTAGGGGTGGATCACGTCAGGCCTTTGGGGAACTTGGATGTCCCCGGATTGTGTAGATCGAGACAAGCTTCTTCTTGCAGGTGGGGCATTGTTCTTGTGGTGGAGCATCTGAGAGGGCCTGGAATAAGAGATCTAGTCGCTGGTGGATTGATCTTTTTCCATGCGCCTTCTTGTCTTGTTGTTGTCGGATGTCAAAGAGAAGATCCAAGTGCTCCGTTGCTAGATGATAGGTAATTGGGGTCTCCTCATCGCCTGTCAGTTTCCATATTGGGGGTATTTCCTCCTCCACTAGGCAACCTCCTTCCCATGAGAAAAGTTGAAAATATTGGGAGGTGGAAGGCCTAGGGAGGATTTCCCCTTCCGTTTTCACCAGGCTTGGGCCTAGTTGGGGTGATGAAGGTGGCTCATCGTAATTCAGTTGTGGGATAGGATGTTGAAGAGAGGGTAAAGCCTCCTCTTTGAATGTTCTGAGGATATCCTGAGAGGGTTGGGGTGGCAGAGGAGAGTGCTCAATGAGGGACAAGTCTTCCAATTTGGGGATGCGAAGGGGAGACTGAGCTTGAGTCTGGGGTGGAGGAGAGTGTTCAGTGAGGGATGGGGTTTCCAATTTTGGTAAGCGAAGGGGAGAATGGGCTTGATCCTGAGGTGAGGTAGGCAGTTTCTCTTCTTTTGGCATGCGCAGGGTGGACTGAGTGTTTCTTAAATGTATGTGGGGGTGGCTAAAATGGGCAATCAAGGCTCGCTGATAAGTTGTGAGCCGATTGTCTTAGGTGTAGGAATTCTTATTCCTAGAGGAATTCCTGGGCTTGCCTCGATCCCATGTCATGATGAGAACCACGGAGGGAGGGAAATTGTGGCCGGGAAAGATTTAGAGGACACGCGTGAGGCAAGAAGAGAGGCTAGGAGGGCCAAGCAGCTCTCTGAAGAGGAGGAATCTTGCAAATGACAGGTGAAAGTGCATGCCTTGTTCGATTATAACACCGTTGGGATCCATTGATACCATTGAAGGATGACGGGATTGGTTCAGTCGCCTAGTACCAGTGGCCTGGATGGAATGCTCATCTGTGAGCTCTTCCAGGTGCACTGAATTGATATCCCTTATGGTGAACTCCATGGGGAGTTAATTGCATCAGGGGTGGCATATTGGGGTATTAAATCCCCCCACTAGCTATGCCTGCCACCTGTCTCCCTCCTTCCACCAAGTGTCACCCCATCCAGGTGAATATTACACAATATTAAGATTAGCTCGGATTTATAGAAAAATATCAGAAAAGAATAAAAAAATGCTTTTACAGAGGATTATAGACTGAAGTTTTGTTTTAATCAAAGAGCCACGATGTTTATAAAAGGACTTCAATACCATTGACAGAGCCAATGTTGCCACTAGGTGTCCATAGCCTCAACAGGGACATCATTTCACCAACTAAAATTCTTTAATCCCATCCAATAGTTGTATCCACATGATATATACTTCCATTAAATTTAATTTAAAAACATATTCATGCTACCTCTCGACCCAACATTTCTTCATTTCCAGTAGGCCTATTCAATACCCCGACGAAGTTGTCTTGGTATCATGTGTGCATTTACCTGCTGTCGACGAGCCTGTTTAGTACCCCGACTAGTTTACACACACTTCCCACACTTAAGTGCTTCCAACCCTCTTATGAAACTTTTAAATAATAACACAATTATAGATTTATTGATGACAAAGAGAGTGGGGTGACACTACAGGTTAATTGCAATACAGGTGAATAGTTGATCATGTTATTTATTTTCTTTCAAAACTGGAAGTTTTATCATGGTTTAAAGATTTTTGATCTCATTTAAGAAATCATCTAGAGAATGGGGAAGCACTTAAAAGTGATTCCTTAAGAATATGGATAGAATAAAAAGTTTTAAAGATCATCATAATTCTCAAAGATTTAAACCACATCTCAGGGGTAATACTCTAACAAATACCATTTAGGATTTCATAGTACTCAACTGACTTAGAAATCAATTATCTCAGTTGAACCTTAATATCAGAAATTGTTTGAACTGTTTCAAATTTCTTTTAAAAAAGTAAGTATTGAAATGAATGCTTCCTTTGAAAATCGCTCTTTGATCATAAATATATTTATTCAAAAAGACAGACGAGAAGAAATTTCAATCAAAGAAATCAAAGAAAGAAGAGATAAACAAACACGCAACAAACTGAATCGGATTTTATTAATGAGATTCAAAATCATAATTATATCAAAACAAACAAAATATAAATAGAAAAAGCTCACTTTTAAAAAGAATTTGACCAAAAACAAAACCAGGCCAACCTCTCATAGAGAAAGAGGATCAAAAGGAAGAACAAAATAGTTCATGTTTTTTCATATAGGAAGGTTCTTGTCTTAAGATAGTGATGCATGATACATCATTTTGAACAAGCTTATTATTAAAAGTCATAGAAATATCCTTAATTAGGATGAGTGCAATTTTGTGCAGTGTTAAGCTATGTTTGTTAAGGTAAAACTAAGATCAAATCCCTAGTCTCTTTATTAATGCTTCATAATATCTGAAATCATTGCATGATCCTACCAAGTTTTGAAAATGAAACATTTAATCAAGACAACTTCGAAAATGAAAAAGAAAGGAATTGAAAGAAGACTTTCCTGAAAACATTCAGACGATGGTTCTCTTTGCATAACCACATGCCTTCATAACTGCATTATTCAAAATAAAAAAATGAAAAAGAAAGAAAAACCCAAAAAGACTTTATTCCTACATGTACTCTAACTTATACATAGATCAAAACACTAAGTAAAATCATATTTCCAGTGCAGCCATAAGAACATGTTCAATCCTGCAAGGTATAGAAAGTCAAAAATCATAATAAAAGAATGTAGTATTTGTATATACAAAAGAAATATGTCATGCTTACCTTTAATATATTCATTTAAAAACAAAGCAAGCACAACCTTACCATTCTGCTGAAACTTCTTGATGTATGAATCCTCCATCCATTCTAAGATCCTATCATAAAAATTAGGATGCAAACTATGACTTTGACGAACTAGATCTGTCAATGGGGAACACATCATAAGAGAATTTATGACATCAATTAGATTACTTGCTTTAACACTTCCTTTGATGAGACAGATCATTTCAAAATGCGAAGCATAATCATTAAAATTTGAACTAACCAAAGAATGAATATGCAATGTAGAATATTTGATCTCCATGAGAATGAGTGCATTGTCTTTTTCAAAAATAAATCGTGTAAAATCATCTTGCAACATATCTTTTTTGCATGGGAGTGATGAAAGTGAAAGAGCATCAAATCCGACTTCATAAATGTTATGTTCGAAATTAATTTCACCAAATCTTGGCATATC
>ML832607.1:12887-49933 GCA_009831015.1 Picea engelmannii
CACCATACATATCCTCTCTAAGGGATATATGGAATTTGGGTGGGATATGGTCACCATTCACAAGTTTTGGGCATAATGTATAGCAAAGAACATAAGGTTCTTAGGCCCTATTTGAATCTTATCAGGGCTGATATTTGTGATGCAGTCCTTAAATAACCACACAAGATCTATGTAGGGCATCTTTGGAACCATTGGTACGTTTTCACCATGGTTGTTTAAGGGATCTATGGACTTTAGTTGGGATACAATCACTATTCACAAGTTTTGGACATCACGTATGGCACTTTGGATCTTACCCATGGTTAGGGAAAGAACATTATATACTTACACCCAATTTCAATCTTCTTGTTGATCTTTGCGATGTAGTCTTTGTACAATCACACAAGACAATTGTATGGGATATTTCACCTCCGTTTGGGATATTTCATGCCAATAGTACATTTTTCACCTCTTTTGTTAGGTTTAGCATGGAAGTGTTAAATTTGATAACACTCTTGAGATGCCTTTTTCACCTTTAGGTACTTGAGTCTTTTATTTGCAGGTATGCCTCCCACAACAAGGCTCCATGTAAAAACTTCTTTTTTGGCTCAAGAATGGGTTTCCATACGATTCTTAGAAAAAACAAGCATGCTCTTTGCTTGGATTTCAGTTGTCATATTTGATTCAAATGGACTTCAAACAATTAGAGAAAATCCACTTGTACCCCATGGTTGAATTGTAGTTGTGAAATGTCATGGATGTACCCCATTTCCCATCCCAACACCAAAAAGTATGTAACATTGGGTCATGGACCATTGAATACTAGAACATGAGGCAATGCAAAATATAGTTAGGAATTCCATGATATGATTCTAGGATTGCTAGGCTTAATCATCAACAAAATGATAATTAATTAACTGGAAAAACTCCAACTCGGGAAGAGGAATCCTACCATTCCTAGACACCATTTGCAAAAGAAGAAATCATCCAAGAAGCAAGTGTCTAATCAATTCCTTTGAATTTAAAGTGTTTACACATTCATTCATTATTGTCAACTTTACCATTGATTAGAAAATGAAAGTGTYGRCTRGGATRRCTAACCTATGCTMCAATTTCATGGGMATAKAAKKTTGGGCATGAAATCATGAGGAAATTTGATGGCTTAGTTATGATGGAGAGTAGGGATAAGAAGAAAAACAAAGTTGACTTCTAATCCCCTAAATCAATTATGTGATAAGAAGTGATGAAGCTAAGTGTCGAGGCATTTAATGGCTAGGGTAAACACTAATCCCATGGGGATTTTTTCTTCTCATGGCACAATCAAGGGGATTGGTCATGTGTGAGTTGTAAACAATTATGGTTAGGGTTCTTCAATTTTGAAACCGATTATGAGCCTAGTGCTAAGGGTACGATTGGAGCATAAATATGTTAAGGTATCTAGGGCTTGGTTATCATGTCTACTTTGATCAGTGGGGAGACCACAACCAAACAGAGAAAGGATATGAGTGTATGGAAATGCGAAGAAAAAAATGGAGGGCATGTGAGAGGGGGAATTTCTAATCATTAAACGAAAGTGAAGCAATCAAATTTAGGAAGGCACCCTTATTAGTCCCTGCCCATGGCAATAGGGACTATATAAATTGATTCTTCCTTCTGCACAGAAATCAAAGAAAATTTTTCACCAAAGTTTTAAAACAAAACCGATGTGTTATCCTAAGTATTAAGAAGACCCAAATCAAAATTTTGAAAATTTTCGTTCTGGAGTGATGTTTTATCCTAAGTTTTCATCTTATTTAGTGTATGAATTAGTTTTCTGATTTTACATTCATCCAATAGGAAAGTAACCCATAGTTCTTCAATATTATTTGGTTTTTTCAAGATCATTTGGTTTTTTTCCTTAAGTTTTAACTTAGACATCTTATTTGGCCTCCTATCGAGGAAGTTTTGATGCATGTCATTGCAGGCTACATGTTCTGACACCTATCATTTGTGGGCTACGTGTTTGATGGTTCCCTTCATACCCTCCGACTTCTACTTCCCCGTGAAAATGAGAAATGGGATGATAGTTCGACAACGAAAGGAGGTGCCTCTAGGAAATGCTCTGACCTCATGTCTTCTTTCCCCTTGCCAAGTCAAGCCTCTAGAGGCCCAAAATTCTTCCATATGGTATTCTCATAGTTATGTTTATCAGAGTTGTGCATTCATTATCTTGTTTATTAGTTGCTTCTTTATATGAGGACAAGTCCAAGAGGTCTTCATTGTTTTTTCCTTTTTCTCCTTCATCCACTCTCTTCATTTTATCTCATTTTCCTTTGGTATATATGTTAAGCTTATTTCAATTATTTTTAAACCATCTATGTGCATTTTAAAAGGATGACTTAGCATTTCATCAAGCATTCTATCAAGCATTTCATCAATAATTCTATCAAGAATTTCTATCAACATTTCATCAAACAATTAGCATGCACATTCAAGAGATAGGAGAAAGAATTCAAACCATTTCCTTTGGCCATGTGCCCTCCTCAGGTGGAAATCCATGTTCCCTCCTCCCAAGCAAATCTGTGTGCCCTCCTCTGCAAATCCGTTTTCCCTAGCCTCCTCCCTCATGCCCTCCTCCCATGCGCCTCTCCCTCCTTTTAATCCTTCTCCTATCCTCCTCTCCCTTCCACTCTGCATGCAAACGACCATGCCCTAGCCTCCTCCCACATGCCTCTCCCTCCTTCTCCTCTTTATCCCGTCCTCCTCTCCCTTCCGTGCTCCAAATCCGTGCTCCTGTGTATAGTGGTGTGCGACTGTGTATAGTGGTGAGTGCTAGCAGTTCTGCGCGCGAGTGTTCTTGGGCATGTGTGATTTGAATTTTTTTTTTTTTGTTATATGTTGTTTTGTTTTCGTTTATTTATTTATTTTTATTATTTATATATGTGTTCTTGGGCATGTGCGATTTGAATTTCATTTTTTTTGTTATATATTCCCTAACTCATATCCCCTGAGATATAGTCATGGATACATCCTTGTCACTTGACTGAGAGCGAGGGGCATTAGTAAGGATAATATAGAGATACCCCAATTGGGAATAAAGAATATTGTACAATTGTTCCTTTTGGATGGCTTCATCCTCATTTCTAGGCATAATCATGGATACATCCTTGGTGATGAGGGGAATAAGGGATTCCAGGAACTACTCTATAACCCCCAATCACTATCAACTTGAACATGGTATACCCTCTGATCCCTATGACTCTTGAAACAATCGCCCCCAGTGAACATAGTGTGACCTCAAACACACTAAAATATGAATACATTATGGTTCTGAACATAGTAACATCATAATATATTGACCCTTCTAATACACTATGACTCTTAACCCCTATAACTAGCCTTGATCTCTTAATTCACCCTTTTTAATATTTATTTCAAATTATTATTATGATGCATTTAGAAAAGTATGAGGTTAATTAATATGTCATTTATGGTCAACAATATTTTTGGCATTAAAGTATCATGTCATGGTATAAAATATTGATCACTATAACCCTCCTTGGACATAGTATACCCCCCAATATCCATGAACCTTGAATTAAATGGTCTCCCCTAACCCAATCACCCCCTCACACATTATGACCCCAAAAATAATGTTAACCCCTAAGGCACTATGGACACTAACCATTAAGCCACTAATATGCTATGACCACTAATAATTATGGTCCTAGACATTGTGTACCCACTAATCCCTATGAACCTTGACATGCCTAACCCTTTAAATGATCAACATGTTTCATTAAGAAACCATATTGAAGACATGAACCCCCTAAGAAACTATAATCCCAAACACACTAGTCCCCTATAAATTCATTAATCCCTAGAAGACATTATTATCTCAAACAAACTAACCCTCTCATACACTGAACCCTTAATACATTATTACTTTGAACACACTAACCCCCTAATAGAATTTGATCATTTATCCATTTGATCCTTGATGAAATCACCTTCTAATAATTATGACTTTGAACACAATGAATCCCTATTATATGATAACCCCCAATCAATATCAACTTGAGCATGGTATACCCTTTGATCCCTATGACTCTTGAAACAATCAACCCTAGTGAACACAGTGTGACCTCAAACACACTAAAAAATGAATATATTATGGATCTAAACAGTAACATCATAATAAATTGACCCTACTAATACACTATGACTCTTAACCCCTATAACACTTGATCTCTTAATTTACCCTTTTTATTTATTAATGTCTCTTGTTATTGTGGGGTTATAAAGCCTCATGATCCCAATGACCACATGCCTCCAACCTTCTGATATAATGATCATGATGAATTGATGATGGAAGAAAGTGGGCGTGTGAGTCAAATTTGAGTCCATAAACCCTCCCATATCGTTAAGGCATGTGAATAGTCTATCCATGTCAAATTTCAATGCATTCAGAAAAAGTTTGAAAAAATTTCAATGTTGGCCCCATTCACAGGTCACTGTTTCCTGTGTCTAGTCCTAGTACAATTTCCTTGTAAAATTTGTATAAGATATTTGGAGAATGATAATTTTGAGAATGATAATGATGAATTGATGATGGACATAACTGCATCATTGGTATGATTAGGCGCAGTCGCGCAGAGCTCCTCTTGGTTTCGAGAATAATTCATTCTCTACTAAACAGGGGCAACCACGTGAAGGTGGAAGCTCTAATTATGCCCCTCCCCTCCCCAACCCCCCTCACATCACTCTCAATTTCCTCATATTACCTAATTTGAAATTCTAAAGAACATGTATCATATATTATATTATACAAAATATAATATAAAGATCATATAAAAGTTATAAACACGTACCTCTTCTTTTCAACAATTAAATATCAATCATCTTCTTCTTCATCTAGCTCAACATTTGTATCAGGATCTAGTTCAAAATCTATATTGGTGAAAGGCTCATTCCTATCAACATCATCATCAACGTCATTTTCACTACTATAGTTATCAATATCGTCAATGAGATCGTCGTCTCCTACATTTGGATGATCAACTTCTTCAACTTCTTCGTCTGTCACATCGACTACATGATCCACCTGCTCTTGATATTCATAATCATGATCTTATTCCTCGTTATTATCTTCATCCTCGGCTACATGACTGTACTTTACTGGTCTTCCTCTTGGATCATATCTAACAACGTATGACCAACCTGCTTTACCAGGTACCTCTGAGTAAAATACTTGCTCACATTGACTTTGAAGAACATAAGGCTCTATACCCGGTTCAAATTCCCTTGTATTAACCATGTTAAATCCATTATCATGCTCAATAAAATTTCTTTCAGGATCACGTTCATGCATCCATAGCCTGTACCATTTAACCTCAAACAAAACTATTTTGAAGGAATTAAAATCACACTCAATTATATCCTCCAAATGGCCATAGTACCTATTCTCAGTTTCTTCCGGATTTCTGTCACTTCTAGAGGAAATTTTGGTGACCTTAAACACTATAGTTATCCCACAATCTGAGGTTTTCATCTTATCATACAACATTTTGATACAAAATTTACGACCATTACACCACATAGCCTTGTGATGTTTCAACTGCAACATGGACAACAAGTAAAAAATAAATTGTGAATTAATAATCCTCATATAGGACTTACTAAATATATATTTCAATAATTAAACAAACCAAATAGATTGAAAAATTGGGAAAAAACTAGGAAAATGTGGGTAACAAATTTAACTTGCCTATTTATCTTTTAAACCAAAGGCTACATCAACTTCCCTTGATGTAAGATTAGGAAATTGATCTCGATGACGATGCGCTGTTTTAATCATCTTACTCACCCTTCCCATGATAACCTACCGAAGTATTCTTCAGTATATTCTATCCAATGCTCCATCCAATCAAGGTTGTTTGCAATGTATAAATGCAAAGCATCCCACTCTCGAGCAACTATATGATAGCATAACAATTTGATATCATTAATTAGTTATTGTTAATAAATGAATAATTTAATAAATGTGTAAAATATTAAATCTACGTCAACATATAATAATTACCTTTCACAATCCTCATTTTACCTTTCCCCAATAGGACCTCCCCTTCAAATTTATTGATGGAGTCGAGATGCCAAATGCAAGGCACATTCATATTTTCTACCAATTTAGGTAGATATTGACTAATATACACCATGCATTGATATACCATATATCCCTCAACCATATAACCCTTCGGACGTGCTCTTTGTGTAACAAAAGCCTTCAGTGACTTCAACTTCCTCTCCACCATCCACATCGACCTTGTGTGTACTCGTCCACATAATTCAATATCCTCAACTTGGTGTATGAGGTAGTGTTCTTGTGCATTGAAAAATGATGGACGTAGATACTATTGCATTTGACACATTAGTCGGGGAATTTCTCTCTTCCAATACCTTATATCTTCTTTATGGATTTCTTTTGATGATAGCCACCTACAAATGTCGATGCAATAAAATAATATCAAGGAATACATAAATTTGCATATAAAAGATAATATGTCAATAAGTTCCGCTACAAATCACATAAGAAGTACATTTTCCTTATAAAACAATACTTACCTCATGTATTTGCCAAGTACATAAATAATTTGTTTTATGTTGTTGTCAAAGTCGTCTGGGAGAGATAAATGTAGAACATACTGTAACAAAAAACAAATAATTATTATTTGCTTCCAAAAAATGCATACCAATAAGGAAACATATTATAACCTACTAATTACCTTAATGAATGTATGCCAGTCATGTGTTTTAACCCCACCAAAATCACCTTCTTTAGTTAAGATATTTTGTATGTTCGACGAAAACCCCGTCGGAAACCTAATTTTTTGAATGACCTCTTTTACAATATTTCTCTGTTGCTCTGTCAATAACCAAGGAAGACTAGTATTTTGTTCATGACCATCGCTATTAGAATTAATAATAACACTTTGCAAGGCGTGATTATCTTCCCGGATGTCACAACAAATCTTTCCAATTCTCTCTTTGTCAGTCCTTCCATCTAATATTCGCCATAACAATTCTATTATGTTCTTCCCGATATGCATTGTATCAAACAAATGAACTATTTGTAGGTGCTCGTAGTATGGAAATCTACTAAATTGCATCGAGTAACTTTTCATTCCTCATGGAAGCCCATCCATGCCTTAATGACATTCATGAAACATCAACAAATTGAAATTAACACTAATTAATGGGACAAAATGAAATTAATATTAATGAAATTAACCAAAGATTTATATAATAGGTCGTACATCAATAATTTGCATACCTTGACAATTTCTAATATATTCCAACTTCCATAGGCGAGGTGTCATTCTTCATGGTTTTTTTCCGTTTTCTTCTTTACCATTGAACTTTGCTTTGTCTGTAGTTCGATAACTATGGTTCTTAGGCAGAAAGTGCCTATACTCATCAAACACTTCCTTTGCTAAACTCCTTGAATGACAAGATTTTATCCTCAGACCACAAACTGGGCATGCAAATTTACCCTTTGTTTGAAGACTTACAAGATATATGAATAAATGTAGCATCAAATTAGAGTTACAATTTAAAATAATGCATGATTTTTTCAATAAATATATATAATATTAAATCACAAAATAAAGTAACAATTTACCACAAAAATGTGTTAACCCGGGAGCATCATGAATTGTCCATGATAGTATTCCATGGAATTGAAATCATTTTTGCCCTATTGGTCTAGAGATGTCATACATAGTGATGCCAACCCATAATTTCAACAACTCATCGATGAGAGGCTCAATATATACATTCATATCTTTAACCTGGTACCTACCTAATTGGTTCAACATACTGCATGATTAATTATACTTATCTAGATGTCGTGATATATAAAATAAATAATTACCATGCACGAAACAAAGAAATGAAATATTTTGTCATACTTTAAAGCAAATAAAATATAATTAAATACCTGGAACAATCATTGCCAACATTGTATGCTCTCTCTTGATCGACATCCAAGGAGGAAGGTTATTGTTTATAACAAAAACAGGCCACACTGAGTACGTAGAACAAAGCTCTCCAAATGGATTGACACCATCAGCTGCTAACGAAAGTCTAACATTATGAGGTTCTTCTTTAAAAATTGACCATTTTTCTTCGATGTAGTTGAATGCAGAACCATCTGTAGGCATTCGAAGAACATCATCTCGACTTCTGTTCTTTGCATGGAAATCCATAAACTGTGCTATACTTTGGCACATGAACAACCGCTGGAAACGTGGAATTATCAGAATATAATGAAGAACTTTGCGAGGCACCTTCTTTGACACTTTATCGGTTCAATATATACTTATTTGACATTATGAGCATTCATTTTCTAATGCATATTTTCCATAATATATGATATGATCATTAGGACATGCATCAATAGCCTGATAGTCCATTCCAATTTCTTTCATAATCACAGATATTTCTCGATATGTGCATGGCAAAATATTTGACGCTGGTAATAGAATATCACCTAACAATCTACAAAATTCTAAATAATAAGTCAATGTAAACAATATTAATCATCAATATATCATCCAATATACTAATTTACAAATTAGAAACAATAGCAATATAGGAAAAAAATGAACCTTTTAAGTATTTGTGAACATGCAGGCATAAATAATTAACAAATTAAATACCTTAGTATCTGTGTGAGACATGTGTTTGATAAACCATTCAAAGCCTTCAGGTTCACCAACAATAATATAGTAGATAAAATATTTGTTGTTGAGCCTTCATAAAGAGGTTGACGTGACTTCTCGAGTAGAGGATCAACATCATGACTATCATCCTGGTTTTCCTCATCCATTGGAGCAAATGTGTCTTGGATCAATCTATGTATCTCATCTTGTTGATTTGAATCACTAACGTTATCTCCATCCATATCATCATTAATAGCTTGATCAATAGCTTCAATATTATGATCTCGAAGTTCATCTCCCTATAAAGTAGTATTTCTGCTAGTACTTGGCAAATAACTCTCCGGAGGTCGACACTTTGGGGGCATTGTCTATATATTTAAAAACAACATAGAAAAGTTAGTGTGTATACAAAATATAAAAATACCGATAATAAATATTACTAAAATTCATGACATATTGATTATTACAGAGAATACATTAAATATTGAATCCTCTTACCAAGGGACGATATTCATAACCCCCTTCAGCATGCCCCTTCTCCCTACAATGTATTTGGGTTGGTGTTATTAAAAGTATTCTATTTTTCAAGCCTCTGCAATCATAGCAAGGGAAATAACATTTTCCATCACCCCTCGCCTCTAATGCCGCTCTTAACCGAGCAAAATTCCTGTCATTTTCATTCATTGTGACAAATCCTTGTTCTGACAAGTAATTGTCTTACCTACACCATACCAAACATTAAGTTGTCATTTTTTTATATTTTAGCTACTCCTTTCGATTATGAAATGTTTATTTACAATGACCTACATCTTATAATAAGGTCAACATCTTTATAATAAGGTGATCATATGTGTAGAGGATCAACATCATGACGACATAGATAACATCTTTATAATAAGGTCATATGTGTACAAATGTTTTCTTTATATAATAACGACATATATACCTAACATAAGTTTAGAGTTAATGTTTATGTATATTGTTAGTCCCTGCTAAAGCATGGAATATAGCAATCGATTGCAAGTCAAAATCATTTTGACTTTTGTAAATTTACAAAAATTTTAACAATGTTTTACAATAAATATTTATTAATGACAATTTTATATATAAATACACATATTTTTTTATTTTTAAATATTCAAAATTCTATTTTTTGATTGGTCAAAAACTCTGAAGTGACTAATTTCCTCTAGTTGGAGGTGACAATTAACCACACAACTAAAAAAATCAAATTATTTGTTTAAAAAAAAATCCACAAATAGCCACGTATTAATTAAAAGTACAAATAATGATTGATGTTACTGACATTCTATGTGTAGTAAATGTAAGAATACACTTTGGATTTTGAGACTTTGTTTCATCTCCTAATGAGTTGATGACTGCACTTTCTCCACCGTCCAGATGTACACACCCGATCATGTCAACCACAACGTTTAGCCTCGAGTTTTGTTTTGCATGCTTAAATAATGGAAATTCTCATACTTTGTTTTGCAAAATGTACAGACCCGATCACATTAACCACAATATTTAGTCTTGGGTTTTGTTTTGCATGCTTAAATAATGGATGATCTCTCATACATTAATAATTATATGTAATATATATCAACAGACTATCTTGTCACTAATGCCAACCTACCCATTATTTATTACAATATGTTGAGGATAGAAAAGAATTTATATGGAAGAGGGAAATGTTATTAATATTTCTCTTAATATATCTGCGAAAGAGGGAAATGTTGAGGATAGCAAAGAATTTATGCAGAAGAGGGAAATGTTACACTATATTTCAACTATTACCCTTGTTGTTATAAACATGAGTTTCCTACCTATCTTATATATACCATAACTTATCATTTATCAATATAACAATCAACTTCAATATTTTATTCATGGATATTTATTCCTTCATTTAATTGAATTAGGAAGTGCTAGCCAACCATTAGGTGTGCAAGTATCCCAACCATTATTGTCACTATTATATTATTTTCAATTTATGCAAGTGTGATCCCTTTTGGGTACTAGGGATGCAACAAGTGGTATCAAAGCTTCAATCAAGCTTTGTTGGTGTTTTTTTGTTAGGTCTTAAAAATAAAAGAGAGAAGAAAATGACAATCAATTACTATCATTTCAATGATTAGGGTTGAGTTTCAAGAGCAATTCCATATCTTTATCAATGAAAAGAGAGAGAGATTATAGCTACAATTGAAGGGAAAATGGTATGTGGATTCCATAAACCTAGAATATTATGGAATCCACATACCATTTTCCATAGAATATACTAACTAGATCCAAAAACCAAAGACATGAAATATGGTACTACACATATTATAATATATTATCAAGGAAAAAACAAGCTAAATGAAATTTGGACATTTGAACAAAAATTTACAACTTAAATGAGTACATCAATAAAAAATAACATACTAACCTTGCAAGTTCAAAATCCGAGCTATGTAGATCAAGAATTGGATTTGTTCAACCGGTGGGTGATAGAAAAATAAACAACTCAAACAAAAGCCAAGAACAATGTCACAACTATAGCAATTGTGTCGCAAAGTCTCTTAAAGTCACGTATATATATAGATCAAATAGTCAACTAGCTATTAACACCAATCAATGAGATAGGCAAAATCTTCGTCGATATTGCCACGAAAGTTCGTCGCTATAGCGATGAAATTCCCGGCTAGATTTAAAAAAGATTTTCGTGGATATTGCGACGAAATTGCGTGGCAATATCGACGAAAATCCTGCCCTGTTTAAAAAAAAGATGAAACTGGTGGAAGCGTGGAAAATTTTCATGGAATAATCTGCCCATATGTAGTAGTGGACGATCTAATAAATACATTTCTAGAACTATTGATATTTGTACCATACATCAAGGAAGACAAAGTAAAGATAAAACGATTCTTAATTTGTCTACCACAGTCGTAAAAAGACATAATTGAATTTGAAAATCCCAAGACTTTAAATAAAGTACTTAGAAAGGCTCGGATGTGCTATGATCAGTACAAACAGAGGTCTGAAATTTCCAAGTCATGGAAGGACAAGAAACAAGACATAATGAATCAGCGAAAGAAAGGCTTCCAACTAGCCCCTTTCCAGAATATTTCAAAAAGTTTCCAAAAGAAGGACTATCATTCCAACACCCAGAGTGATCAAGGGGGATGTAGACTAGTTAACCTGGGAGTCAAGAAAGTTGGGGACAACCCCAAAGAACCACTAAAGTGTTGGGAGTGTGGAGAACCTCACTTGAGGATAAATTGTCCATGCTTAATTTCCATGGAAAGAACTTCAGTCCATAACCTGCAAGAAGCTTCGACAGTGGGAGATATGGGAAGAGGCATGCACAAAATTAATGAAACTGTGGATGGCAGGCAAGCTGATCATCAATTCACTATCATGGAGGTTGAAGGTAAAATTCACGATAACCACATTTCCATATTAATTGACCCAGGAGCTAGTATGAGTTATGTTACACTTGGTTTAGTTAAATTAAACAAGCTCAAGAAAGTAAAGCATGCTAAGTCTTGGTTAGTATAGTTAGCAATAGGGACCAAGAGAAAGGTAATAGATTTTATTCCTGAATGTGAACTCAACAGAGACGGTCAAAGTACAAAGTTAGATCTGAAAATTTTACCTTTGGGATCTTACGATTTAATCATTGGAATGGACTGGTTAGAGAAACATAAAGTAATTTTAAACTGTTACGAAAAGTCACATATTTACAGAGACAAAAAAAACACAGTTAGGACGATACAAGGGATCAAAAAACCAGTTTCAATTAGTGTTGGCACTCGACCAAGTTTTGAGAGATCCTTGGTAAAGTTTGAGCATTTTGGACTTCGACAGCCTATCGAAGGCGGAGTGTAAGACGAAGCAGAGATCGTGGGACCTCGACCCATTTTTGGGTCCTTTTTGGGATTTGGGAATATGTAACGGGTATGGGAATGTCGGCCCATGGGTTTACCCATGCTTAGACCTATTTTGTAATATATAAATAGATGTCTAGGCAATGTAAGGAAATATATATAGGGAAGAAGCATCTATGTGATGTGGTGCTAAGTGCAAGTGTGGATTGTAAATGCTTTGTGCATACTATGAGAGACTTGCAGAGCTAAGTGCAAGTGGTTGTAACAGACTGTGAAGGGATTTGTGCTATAACACAAGGAAGGAGGATCTAGCGAGGTGTGCAGATCTCCTATCCTATGCGGAGTAAGGTTTTTGTGGCTCTGTGCATGTATTTGATTGAAGAAGCTAATAAAGAAGAAGAGTTGGTGGACATAGCCTTAGGGTGGGGGTGAACCACGTATATGTTGTGTTGCTCTGCTTTGTGTGATGTGTTGGTGTACTTATGTGTTATCTACTAAGTGCTTGACATAGATAGATAGATAGATACATCTATTTATACTTTGTGTTTATGATGAATCTGGATGCTAGATATGACATATGTGAACTTTCTTAGTGCTTGAATTTTCTAGATCTGATCTAATTCCTTATGCTAAGTTCTTAGATACATTAGATCTGGGTGAATGCTGCGATGATTTGTTTTATCTGCAGAGTAGATATTGGTTAGATATTGATGAAGGTTTACTGTTGAATGCTCTTTTAAACACTAGAATCACAGATCTGTGTCCCAACTAAGGTTGGAGACATCTGAGTCCCGCAACCACCCCTATCTCTACCTTGGGTGAGACTTCATTTGCTTCGTCGGTGTTGCCGAAAGGGCCGATAGTTAGGGTTTTGTTGGTGCAATGTTGTAGCGTTGAACCCTGGGTCTGCCCCTGTGCCAACAAATGGTTCCATTGTCGGGACGTAGATATAAAAGTTGAAAGAACATTAGAGGACCCACAAAAGACTGAAATACCTATCCCAGATAAGAAAGAAGTATTACCCTTGAATTCTAGGAAAGAATCTCAACAACGTGAAGTCACTATGTCAAAAGAAGATAAGAATCAGAATGGGAAAAGGAATATCGAGACGGAGCTCACTGGAAAGAAGGCTAGAAAACTAAGTAAGAAGAGAGATAAGATCGAAAAGTTGCAGAAAGATACAAAAGGAACCTCGCAGAAGGAAAATGTGCAAAATTGGATCTTCGTCGGGATATCAACACAGCGACACATGGCACTTTGCCATGGTGAAGAAATATAGCCGTTGGGGACATTATAACCATTAGACGAATGCTCCGAACAGGTAGAAAGACATTTATGACCAGACAACTTGACATCAGACCATTGGGACTATGCCATAATGGAAAGAACAAAGTTTAGGAAGGCTTCATACCCGTTGCAAGCGACCCGTTGCCAAGTTACCTATTTATACCGTCACGCCATGAACTGAGAACACTTTTTCTAATTGTGAATTTGAGCTCGCAAAATTGTTGATTTTATATAGTGATCATTGTGCTGTATTGCATTCTATCCTATTGCAGTGTCTAAGTTAGTCCTAGAACCCGAAGATTTCCAACCCCGAGCGTGTATGTCAGACAAGTTCAACGCAGTAGAGAGAGTTGTAGAAGAAGTTCTGATCGACATCATGATTGAATGAGTCATGTCGATGTCTAAATGGGTACAAGCATCATTGATGAGAGGAATGCAAGCATCTTCGTCAACTGCTCCCGGAGCCAGACCATCCCGGCCATCAAATGAAAAGTGAACCAAGCACGTGGATGATCTAGTGAATGCCAAATTGATCCCGATTATATTACCCACCTACATACCACCTCTGAGCGGCACAGTAAATCGAGATAACGTGCCAAGATATTTCGAGTACACCTTGGTCATTACGAACCTCCCGAAGGGGATCCACGCAGTTTGAGTAGACAAAGACAAGATTGCAGCATTGAAGTTCAACGACTTCAACCTCGGTGATAGAAAATTCTATAACATGCTCGACCCACATAAGTACCTGACCAGAATGAAGGGGAAGAATTCAAATATAATCCCCCAGACGTGGACCCATAACCTCACATAGTCCACCCTACTGGACGTCATGAAGATCCCACACTTCGGAAGACACCAAGAGGTGAATGCCTGTGTCAAGCTGCTGCTTCCTTGTTACCATGGCCGCTATTTGTGGCTAGACCACCATATCATAGTTGATCCAACGCTGATCAATCAGATCACAGGGTTGAGTATGCAGGGACCCGATCCATAGGATATTTATCCAGGAAAATCCATGGATCACGCTCTAGCATAGAGGATCAAGAAAACCTATGGCGATGTCGAGAAAGGGACGTGAGGCTACAAGGTATATTCTATCCATAGTGGCACAGTGCACCTCGCCTGTCAGTTGATTGCAGGGAAGTTATTAAGAAAGAACCAACCTACCCAAGTCACCAGCTTTGTAGTCGACCTTGCAGGGAAGTGCACAGAAGGCCTATAGATGAACTGGGTGAAGTACCTGGTGAATCAATTCGAACTAGACTACAGAGAAGCACAATATCAAGGTTACAAATTCCATTTTAGTTGGGTTTTGATCCTTATTTCATTCATCACCTGGGAGATGCCCGAAGGTGCGACCTTCCCCGACATTGATCCATTTGAGCCACTGGCCGCGAAGTTCAATACACTTTGGTATTACAGCGATATGAACAAACAGTGGCAGTCAAATGTTGTTTTTCATACCTACTACAATCAAATGAAGAGAGCCATCCATTCCGAGCCTCGCATGAATTCTAACACTCTACACCGGTTCCGACCTTTGATGAAGTTCAACGCAGATCGACATTTCATTTATATTACAGTGTGCGCAGATGAACATAAGAAACAACTTCATTCCTACTACAAGCTCATGGAGGAGGACCTGGAGGAGATTACTAAGGAATGGTCCACTGACTTCCTTATCCCTGCCAACCCCATAGAGATATCTGACACCGACAGATAGACCATAAATTAGACAGGATACACCCAGACCTAGCAGGACAAAGAAGATCGAAGAGGTTCAAGTATTAGACAGTGCATCCATGAAGACTACTTCCATATCACCAGAGCAAGGAGGTGATGGCAAAGATTTATATGGAAAAGAAGTAGAACATAAGTAAGGAGACAAGGTTGATTCCCTAAAGAAGAGGAAGGGTTCACCTACGAAACCTTCTTCCTGGAAGAAATCGAAAGCCTTCATGACCAAGATGTTGACTTTCCTCACATCTGATGACTTCAAATTCCTCATAATAGCCTGGAACGATGCTTCGCTGGAAATAGTAGAAAAAAAAGAGGCCAAGAAGGAAGCAATGTATGATAGGATTAAAATAAAAATCTGAGGGCTACAATAGGCACTACAGTCCAACCGCGCAATATCCACTGCGCCTCTGCCATTGGGAACACCTGAGTTGGGAGATGAGCTAACCCAACTCCACCGATTAGCTGATACAGTCGAATCTCACCTTCGACGAGCACAAGAGAAAATAGAACAAGCCACCTAGGATTTGACGCAAGTACAAGGAGTACTTGTAGAACAAAGCTGAGCTACCGAACAAGAAAATATTTCCCTCCAAGCGAAGTTGGACGAAGAAAAAGCACAGATACAACAAGGAAAAGAACATTTGCTCACCGAAAAAATCAAAGAAAAGGAAGCCGTCAACATAGCAGTTTTCTCTGTGACAGTTGTAGAAATAAAGGCAGAATATCGAGTTACACAGCAAGTAGAGTAGCTTGAAGAAGTGATCCAACAACTATAACAATGCATCGTAGATTTATAACTACACACAATTCTCGAGACCCCAAAGGATGTGAAGAACCAAAGAGAAGCAACTTCCAGGAGCGTAGTTGAGAGACTAAAGGCCCTTGTTATGGAATACAAGTAGTTGAGTTATTGCAGTTCCCTGACATACGAGTGACTTGCTGAGAGTCTAGAATTAAGAGCACTAGAGTCGCAGCTCCAAGAGGTGAAGTATCAAGCTGAAACGATACAAGCACAATTGAAGCTCCTGTCAGCCGTGGAAAGAATGAAGAGATCTCAAGATCAACGCACTACCCAGCAACATATTAATGCTATTCAGAGTAGATTTATGGAAGTAACTCAGAGACTCCAACCCGTGCAAGATAAGGCCTACCAATTGTTCACAGAAGTTGAAGGCCGATGAGAAGAACTAGAGCAGGTTGTTAATGCAGTTGAACAACACCTGGAAGGACCTGTGAATGATGAAGTCATCCAAGAGTTTGTTGAACAAGAGGTCATAGCACAACAACAAGTCGAAGCAACTCGAGCCAAGCTCGAGGCTTTAGAAGAAGAACTTCCAACATTAGAGTTACTCGGGACAAGTCACAGGTGAGTATTCGAGGCTTGTTGGCCCTCTACCAAGTTTTGAGAGATCCTTGATCAAGTTTGACCATTTTGGACTTCGACAGCCTATCAAAGGCAGAGCGTAAGATGAAGTAGAGATCGCGGGATCTCGACCCCTTTTTGGGTCCTTTTTGGGATTTTGGAATATGTAACGGGTATGGGAATGTCGGCCCATGGGTTTACCCATGCTTAGGCCTATTTTGTAATATATAAATAGATGTATAGGTGATGTAAGGAAATATATTTAGGGAAGAGGCATCTATGTGATGTGGTTCTAAGTGCAAGTGTGGCTTGTCTGTGCTTTGTGCATACTATGAGAGACTTGTAGAGATAAGTGCAAGTGGTTGTAACAGACTGTGAAGGGCTTTGTGTTGTAACACAAGGAAGGAGGATCTAGTAAGGTGCGCAGATCTCTTGTCTTATGCGGAGTAAGGATTTTGTGGCTCTGTTAATGTATTTGATTGAATAAGATAATAAAGAATAAGAGTTGGTGGACATATCCCCAGGGTGGGGGTGAACCACGTATATGCTGTGTTGCTCTGCTTTGTGTGATGTGTTGGTGTACTTATGTGTTATCTACTAATTGCTTGACATAGATAGATAGATAGATAGATCTGTTTATACTTTGTGTTTATGATGAATCTGGATGCTAGATCTGACCTCTGTGAACTTGCTCAGTGCTTGAATTTGCTAGATCTAATCTAATTCCTTATCCTATGTGCTTAGATACATTAGATCTGGGTGAATGTTGCAATGCTCTATTTTATCTGTGGAGTAGATATTGGTTAGATATTGATGAATGTTTACTACTGAATGCTCTGTTAAATAATAGAATCACAGATCTGTGTCCCAAATAAGGTTGCAGACATCCGAGTCCTGCAACCACCCCTGCCTCTACCTCGGGTGAGACTTCATCTACTTCGCAGGTGTTGCTGAAAGGGCCGATAGTTAGGGTTTTGATGGTGCACTGTTGTAGCGTTAAAACCTGGGTTTTCCCCTGTGCTAACAATTAGGAAAATATCAACCATGCAGTTTAAGAAATGTATGAACAAAGGTTGCCAAGTTTATGCTGTTCAGGTAACTAATCTGTTAGAAAAGGAAAATAAACCCATTTTAGAGGACTTTGTAGTCCTACATGGTTTTAGAGATATATTTGTGGACAAAATACCAGAACTACCTCCAAGAAGAGAGATAGATTTCCCTATCGATCTACTACCTGGATCTGCCCTGATATCTAAGGAACCTTATAGAATGAGTTTACCTGAATTAACGGAACTGAAAATTCAGCTACAAGAACTGTTAGATAAAGAATATATTAGACCAAGTGTCTCACCTTGGGGAGCACCGATTCTCTTTGTTAAAAAGAAAGATGGGACCTTGAGACTATGCATTGACTATCGACAACTAAATAAGATGACGATCTATCGACAACTAAATAAGATGACGATCAAGGAGCAAGGATCTTCTCTAAGTTAGATTTAAGGTCTGGTTATCACCAAGTCAGAATAAAAGATGAAGATATAAATAAAACAACATTTAGAACACGTTACAGACACTATGGTCTTACTAATGCACCAACAACCTTTATGTGTTTGATGAATAGCATATTCAGTCAATATCTGGATAAATTTGTGTTGGTATGTATCGATGATATTTTAGTTTACTCGAAAACAAAAGAAGAACATGAAGAACATCTGAAAATAGTATTGCAGACCTTAAGGAAACACAAGTTATATGCGAAGTTTGATAAGTGTGACTTCTACCAAAAAAGGATACAGTACCGAGTACACATGATATCCGAAGAGGGTATTGCAGTGGATCCGGAAAAGATAAAAACCATTATGCAATGGACTATCCCTAAGGATGTAGTAGACATCAGATCATTCATGGGAATTATCGGTTATTACCGAAGATTTATCGAAGGATTTTCTAAGATCATGTATCCAATTACATCCCTACAGAAAAAGGGAATAAGATTTACTTGGTCACAAAAGTGTCAAGACAACTTTGATAAATTAAAAGGGCTATTAACTACAACACCTATCCTAAGGGTAGCGTATCCCGATAAATATTTTACAGTTTGTGTGGATGCAAGTAAAGAAGGCTTGGGAGGTGTCCTAACACAATATGGACACATCATCTATTATGAATCACGTAAATTGAAAGAACATGAACGAAATTACATTACACATGATTTGGATTTAGTAGCCGTAATTCATGCATTGAATATGTGGTGATATTATTTAATGGGGAGAACGTTTTTGCTACTAACCAACAACAATGGTGTAAATTTTTTATTCAGTCAACCAGATCTCAACGCAAGGCAAGCGAGATGGATAACCTTTTTAAGTGAATTTGATTTCAAAGTAAGACACATCAAAGGTAAGGAAAACAAAGTTGTAGATGATCTAAGTCGGAGGACTAACAAACTTTATGAGATAAGTGTTAGCAAAGAAGAAAATGACATCGAACAAAGAATAAAATATGCAAGTTGTAATGATGAAAATTACAACAAAACAAAAACAGAATTACAAGAAAACGCAGAAAAACTGAACAAAACAGATTCGAGCTTAGACAAAAATGGACTGCTAAGGTTCAAAAATAGGTTGTACATACCTAATTCTAATGATTTAAAATCAACAATTCTTGACGAATTTCACAAAAGTTCATATTATGGTCATCTAGGATACCAGAAAATGATAACAACCTTAAGAAAATTGTTTTAATGGCCTAACATGAAGAGTTATACAACTAAATATTTATCTAAATGCTTAGATTGTCAACAGGTAAAGGCTGAACATCAACATCCGACCGGTCTGCTACAACCTCTACCTATACCATAATGGAAGTGGGATATTATCTCATTGGAATTCATCATAGGTTTGCCTAAGACTCAAAAGAAAAATGACTCGATTAAGTAGTTATTGATAAACTTAGCTAATCCGAAATCGATGCTTAGCAATTTGCACTATGACTTCAATTTTATCAAGACCTTTTCTGACGATGCATGTGAATAAATAAGTGACAAAAAACTTAAATAATGAAGAGAAATAACAGATAACACAAAGAAGCAAACCATCAACATATTGAACAACAGAAGTTGATAACGGAGTTTGGCAAAATTCGCCTACGTCTCTGAGCCTTTGTCTTCAGTGATGGAGGCTTCTCTATTCAAAATTAAATGCTTAAAATATGCATCAAAATCACATCATATAGGTTTTGGTTGACTCAGTTGTATTCTTCTCTATCTCAGGAACCCGACGTAACAGACGACACTAAGAAAGGTGGAGTAGAACTCCTGGAAAATGCCTCCAAATCTCAGCTACTCTTCACTGCAGAAGACAACTTGACCTTTGCAAATTCTTCTTCAATTTTCTCCAAGCTACTTGCTGCCTTCTAAAACTTCATAATGGATTGGTTTATATAGCCAAGAGGTAGAGGGGCCAAATCCCAAACAACCCACCTCTTGTGGCACTCAATTTGGGCCAATATCCACCAAGATATGGCCAAAAAACCATAAAATCAACATAAAATCATGAGTAAAACCCAATAATAAGGTGGAAAACCCACATTTGGGAAAAAATGCATGCTAGCCCTCTTTCTCCGGGCCCTTGGTCACATGGAGTGCCATGTGGGATGAGCGCTGGCACCTTTTCCTCTAAGTGGACCTTGGTCTAGCGCCTACGGTTGTGTGGATAGCCCCCACCGACTGGGGCTTATCCCAAACTTCACGCCCAATCCAAACTTAAATGCAATTT
The DNA here is from genome assembly GCA_009831015.1 of Picea engelmannii. Classification (NCBI taxonomy): domain Eukaryota; kingdom Viridiplantae; phylum Streptophyta; class Pinopsida; order Pinales; family Pinaceae; genus Picea; species Picea engelmannii. The sequence continues at coordinate 33,604 of ML832607.1, forward strand.
CCACCATTTGTATGAACAAGGAACACACGTGCCAGGTTGGTTAGCACATAGTTTCTAGTCTGTTGCCTTACCCAGAGGTCGCGGGTTCAATTCCCCTGGAGGCAGATCAAAATTTTACCCAGCCGTCTTTGGACAAATTCGGGGTGCCACGTGGTGCCATGTGACTAGGCCACGTGTCACCCTGTGAATGGGTCGTACTATCTAGTCATCAACCCAATCACCTACACAGTCAACTGCCCAATCATCACTAACACGTCACCATCGTACCTGCCATATCATCACTGTACCTTCCACATCATCACCATACCTGCCACATCATCATCATACCTTCCACATGTCATGTTGCCAATGGTGCCACGTCACGTACAGACTGCCACATGTCATGTCCATATAGTGCCACGTTTCTAATTTTGTATTGTTCCAAATCAACCCCTAAAAATGCCGAAAATGACTGCCATGTGGCACATCCCAGTGATTCCACGTGTCCTGCTGATGTCATCATGCCATCATCTTCCATTTTTCCTACTGATGTATTGCTAACGTTAGTAGTACTTACTGTTGACTTTGAATTTGACTTTTTGCCAGTTTGACCAGAACTTCAGATCGCGATAACTTCTTCATACAAAGTCCATTTTTGGAAAAATATATATGGTCATAATTAGTGCGACGAGACATATGCAATGGCGTTTGTTTCGTCCGATTTCAGGAAATTTTATTTTTAGGCCTTTCCAGATCCATTTTGGATTTTTAGGCCTTCCTCGATCCATTTTGGATCATTAGAAAATCTGCACATTTTATACTAGTGAAATCTACTTATAAAACAATTAATATTGCTGAAATTTTTATGAAAGAAATATTTAGATTGCATGGAATTCCTAAGATGATGATCTCTGATAGAGATGTCAAATTTATGTCAAAGTTTTGGAAGGAATTGTTTGCAGGATTGGATACTAACTTGAATTTCAGCACAAGTTACCATCCACAAACGGATGGACAAACCGAATGAATGAATCAAATTGTGGAAGACATGTTACAAATGTATGTGAGAACAAAACCAACTAAGTGGGTGGAGTACCTACACTTAGTTGAATTTGCTTACAATAATGGCTATCAGACATCAACCAAGATGAGTCCCTTCGAAGCATTATACGGGAAGAAATGCACAACCCTAATTAACTGGGATAATCCAGTTGACAGGCTTATGATGGGACCAAAAATGCTCCAGGAAATGGAGAAAATGGTAAAAAGGGTACAACATAATTTAAAGGAGGCCCAAGACCAACAGAAAAGCTACGCAGATTTAAAAAGGAGACACCAGGAATTTCAAATTGGAGACCATGTATATCTGAAAGTCAAAGCAAGGAGGAACTCTCTAAAGCTAGGAATTTTTTCAAAGTTGGCGCCCAGGTTTTGTGGCCCCTTCAAGATTTTAACTCAAATCAGACTCGTGGCGTATCAACTAGCACTGCCTGCAAACTTAAAAGTTCATAATGTTTTTCATGTTTCCTTACTAAAAAAGTTTATTCACGATCCTACTCACATCATTTATTTTAACATGGTGCAGGTGGAACTAGAAGGCAAGTTCCAAGTGGAACCTCTACACATTCTGGATATGAAATAAACAATACTATGGAATAGATCCATCGCCCAGGTAAAAGTGCAATGGAAGCACTTTATCCCCGAGGAGGCCACTTGGGAATTGGAGGAAGATTTGTGGAAATATTATCCAACCCTATTCCGAGAGAGGAATGAACACTAAGGATAGTGTTGTACTTAAGGGGGAGAGGATGTAATATCCTCAAATATTAGAATATTAAATTCTAAGTGAACTTGGAAATAAATTTTTGGTTTTGGAAAAACTCAAATTTGGAAATTATTTTCCATTTATGGCAAATCTGACTCTGGAATTTTTATTGTTGTAATTAATTACTTGATGACTATTGGGCAAATGTTTGACTTTCCCAACTAACCTCTTTTATTTTGACACATGTGAAAGAAAAACTTTTAATAAATTAAATGTTGGAAGACAAATGGAACAACCAGGTTAAAAATAGCTGACCATGACTCCATGAGTGGGGAACAGGTTTGAGTTACCTCAAGGATGATTTTTACAAGTGGAAAATGTGGAATTTGACCACTAGAAGCCCCTAAAAATCAGGGATTTGTAAATCTATGAATTTCCCAAGGAGGGAAGGAAAGACCTAGGCACAAGGATGCATATAAAAAACAACATATGGAGGAGGCAAGACATTGCTTAGTGTGTTGGGGAAAATAAACTATTTGCTGTTATGAGCACGATTAGTGTGAGGCAAAGGAATTTATGATCTGTGGATGGTGACTATAACTAAGGAGGATCATTCAGTTTTCCCTTATGGACTCATGGTTAGGATAGGGGGTGAGCAGGACAAGTGAACTTGGCTAATTTTTTCTAGGGTTGGGTGGAACGTGGTTGTTCCATTTATATTCCAGCATTAGGTTTCATATATGTATCTTGACTTGCATTCCTTGTCAATGTTATGTTTTTTTTTATTATTTGTTAGGAATATGATGGCTTATTATAGTTCAATGATACTATATTGTTTAATTGAAATGTGATGATGGCATATATGTATATATGTGCTCATACATATAGAAATAGAAGAACTATTGTATGTTCCTATTAGCCATTAAATATGGTTATACATATATAATTAACTATATATATATATATATATATATATGTGTGTGTGTGTGTGTGTGTGTGTGTGTGTGTGTGTGTGCATCAAGAAATGGTAGAACCAATTGTTATGTTCCTATTGACCAGTGGAATATATATGTATTGAATTTCCATTTAAATCTATACATACACAAATATCGTAGAGAATAGATAGAACGAATAATAGTCCAAATACATTCTTTATTACCACAGAAATATAGTGATGAATTCAAAGTAGCTTGCAAGAGTAACCATTGTATTCAATCGATATTGTTCAAAATATTACAGTTGGAGTACCATAATCCAAACTCCACAACCTCTTATATTGTAAACAGAGCTCTAAGAAAGTGTACCCAGAATCTAGGTATAACATAAGTTAATGCGCGCAAGGACATGGAACTTGAATACATTTCGAGTAAGATGATTCCTTCATCCGATTTCTCCAACTTGCACAACCTGCAAAGGAAGTAGAAGGGGGTTTAGTAAACTGTGCTAACATTTTAATTCTATGGAGGTCAAACAATAAGAATAAATCCAGGACAATACTTACCTTGAGTCTGACGAAGAACTAGATCGCCACTTGCTCTTGTGTGAAAATTTTTCCACGATCCAGGATGAGGAGGAGTGGACCCAAAACTGACTAATGGGTATCCTCATAAAACAGAAAAGGGCCCCATCATTAATTTCATGTAACCATGCATAGAATTTTCACTTATAAAATAGAGAAAACGATAGTAAGCAATTATAATTAAAATAGACTGTGCATAGATTAATCAAATAGGAAGCACACATTAATATTTTCTCCAAACCCTGCGCCAAGGACCCATAAATGAAAGGAGTCGACTATGACAAAGTCAGCGCTTAAACAACAAACTACCATTTAATTCTCCCAAAATCACACAATGGAATCTCTCGATTTGGGTAACGATCACAGTGAGGGAAGTATTAAATTGATAAGAATTCATAAGAGGTGCATAAGATGTGATCTGTGTATTGTTCACAATGAATCACTAAAATTAAATAACATTATAGTAAGAACCAATTCCTTCCCGACAGAGAAATCATTTTATAACCAGAGGGTACAAGCAAGTGTCATTTTTAAACGATTAAAATCATGTTTATATTGCTATTTATATACATGGAAAGTAAATACGAAAACCTTCCCATAGAGTGTTAATATTTACATAGAGCGTAAATTTACGAATTCCCACAGAGGATTAATACTCCTATATACATTTACACATAGCGTAACTTTACGAATTCCCACAGAGGATTAATATTGCTATATATATTTACACAGTGCGTAAATTAATGAATTCCCACAGAGGATTAATACTGCTATATATATATTTACACAGAGCATAAATTTACGAATTCCCACAGAGGATTAATACTGCTATATATATTTACGAATTCCCACAGAGGATTAATACTGCTATATATATATTTATACAGAGTGTAAATTCACAAATTCCCACAGAGGGTTAATATTTCTATTTATATACACAGAAAGTAAATACGAATTTCCCACAGAGGGTTAGTATTGCCTTATATTATACATAGTGCATTTACGAAATTTCTTACGGAGCGTCAACAACAGACAAGTTTGAATAATGGAAAGCAACGTAGCAAGTCTTGGGATCTCTGGACAAGTCCCAGAGGGTAATAATAATAGTATTACAGCGACAAATAAAAGAAAAAACGTAGATGGTTTAACATTAAAACAATTCGGGCCACGATTCGACTCAGAAAGGACCATAATGAGTATAGGTTATAAGCCTAACAATCAACCAAGAGGGAAACACAATAACTCTCCAAACCCAAAACCATAAAACCGATGGAAATCCTAGGTAGAAAATGCATACGGGAGTAACCATCAACCCTCAATCAGAGAAAGGAAACACAAGGTCTGTTAACTAATTACATTTGCATAAAAACATAGATTACATCACGAAATAATTGTCACAGATATCATAAACAATGAAATTTTTTACTTACTTGGCACGTAGAGAACCCCAGGTATGTATGCCCTTTTTCCATCGTGTACCAGAGCTGAACCTCACCCAAACGCATCGGTCATGTTTCAACGTAGAGACAAAACTCATGTTACAGGACCAAAAGGGGAAAGAACAATGAACGAATGTTACCTCGAGGTCCTCGCTAGAGGAGTAAAGATGGCTGGTACACACCCCACATCTGCCATGTGAAGTTGAGGAGATGGCGAGCCCGCATTGGGTGTGTTTTCCTAAGTGTCAGCCTGGAAGGTACGGGATAGTCCTCACCATTAATGAACCAGACCAGGAGTAAATGCCTATAGGACCCGACCTGTCACCCACTTCAAACGGTTTTCGAACCACTTCATTACTGAGCTATGTTAACAGTCGGGTAGGGTTTAACAATGCTAGGAATAGGTTTATGTTCGTGGTGCTATAGAAAAGAAATATTGTTATGGTATATGTTTGTTACACTATACTAAAGTCATACGTTGATATGGTATCCATATAACAATCCATATGTTAAACAATATTTATATGTTATGGATAGTGTTAGTGTTATGGTATCCATATGTTAGTTTATATACGATATATATATGTTATGGATAGTGTTAGGGTTATGGTATCCATATGATAGTTTATATATATATATATATATATATATATATTGATATGGATAATGTTAGTGTTATGGTATCCACACAATAGTCTATATGGTAAACGATGTATATCATTATGGCTAGTGTTATGTTATGGATAGACTATATGATAGTCTATAGTCTATAGTCTATTACGCGTTGTATTATGGATAACATGACTTTTCATAGACATGATGGTTGTTCTAAGGGCTATGATAACCCTGGTTGCAATTTTCTTTAATGAAAATAAGTGTATGATTCTATTCCAATAACGACGATAAATCTACTATGCATACAACAAAGCAATAAATATATGTTTAATGGATTGTCTCTGTGTCACAATCAAATTTTTGGAGAGTCAAGAAACTTTAACGTCCCCTAACAAAAAAAAATTATTTGGGAAATTTGGGGTACATTACAATTCTGGAGTTTATCCCAAAGATCCTTTGCACTGTCAGAATGATTAACCTTGAAAAATATTGAATCAACTAGACTGCTCAGAATAATACCTTTAGCCTTTGAGTTGTTTTTGCTGAGTTTCTTTCAATATCTGTCAGTTGGGGGAGTGGTTGGTGTTGTATACCCATCTATTATTGATTTTCAAACATCGAATATCTGTGCATGTAAAAAGGTTTTCATCCTTTTATTCCAGAAGGTATAGTTCTGACCATCAAGAACTGGTGCTCCAATCTTAGAAGTTAATGTATTCTATGATCTCCTTCCAGTGGTTAAACTGCATCTTGAAGGACCTTCTCTGATTCCAATTGCTGGAATACTGAGAGGGAGGAGGTGAATCGGTATGAACACAATTAGTACTTTTAATCACAATATAAAATATCCAATAAATATCATGAGCATTCAATATATCATCAACACCATAATTCAATGCATATACATCACATAAACACAATACACTAGAATTTTATGTGGAAACCCAATGCGGGAGAAAACCACATAATGCTTTTCTTATTTATCAAAGAGTACATTCATTGGAAGCACCGACTTCCTATTTCTCCAACTACAAATAGAAGGAGGCACCAACCCTCTATTTACAGGCTGCAACCTGAAGGAATGTTCGACTCCCTAATTTACTAGCTCCAACCAAAAGGAGGATACAACCCCCTTTCCTTGCCCCATCCAACTTCCCTGAAATATAAATGTAGACCAATATGTCACTACCTCTGTCGTTGTAACTAATAACCTGTTGTTATTTTTGTTTCTATTGATTTCAATATCTCATCAATACTACAACCACACTTACCTCATACCAATATCCACAAGAGAGTTCTCCAAATCAAATACTTATGAATCACTAAGACATATCTATTCTTGATTTCTTCAGAATACACACCCTAATATACACAGGAAGACATACCTTCTATTAGCACTCCATAAATCTATTTTGCTGATAAACATACAACGAAGGTAACTTTTTCAACCAACTTTGAGACCCGAAACTAGCCTTTCAGATCTAGAGAGGTCTCTCTCAGAAATGGCACGATCTTCGCGTAGGATATGGCTTTGCACACAATGGATAGATTTAAGACCGATGATAAAATAGTTTCTAGTTATATTGGCGCAGAAAAGTAAAACTTGGGTTATGGGGTCGATCTGAGGAAGAAACTGAACAAATGACTCAGTGACTGGATTCGAGAGGAAAAGGCTAGGCGAGCAACAAAATTCAGTGTAAACCGTAAAGTGTGGTGAAATAAAAAACACAGGAAGAAACTCAAGAGCGCCGCTGTGGATGAATTCAGAGTTAGCTTGAGAGGATAATGTTTTGTCTAAGTGGCGCGAACAAGGGGCACTGTACAACGAGTCCACAGGTTCTAAAATTTGTTCTGAAATAGACATTATGAGATATGAAATAAAAGGTAACAGGAAAACACATACGCAAAGAAAGAGACACAATACATCCGACTATCACAACTAGAATCGTTTCATCAAATCACATGACCTTTGCATTAAATTTCGGTCAAAAAACTCAGATTACATACAATAACATTCACTTTCTCAAAATTGCCAACCAATCTTGTTTACATGAAAATGATCTCCATTTATAGAAAGATAATGTCACCCTTAGCTGTTAGGGTGGAGCTATTCTCTCCTGGAATCATGGATCCGTTTTCTTTGAAAGAGAACAATAACTTCGACAAATTTACTAAAAATAGGAAACTCGACTTGTCCAAACCATAACCATAACCGATATATTCTTTAAAGTCATTGATCATGATCAACATTCGACCCTATGCTTGTGAAAATTCATCATTTTCATGCTAGACACTCTGTCATCTCTGCACGACAAGTGTTTTACGCAACAATAACCTACAACAAAAATGCAATAGAATGCGCAACAAACTGGGAAAATAGGCGTTAAAGATGACATTGTATCTCACTCATAAAAAACTATTTTTATAAACTGGGAGAGGTTTTTGTAGCTAAGGTCGTTATAAAGAAAATATCTCTCAGTTTCGTGAAATTAATCTCCATCTGGCCGGAATACGTGTTGCAAAAACATGTCTCGGACAGAAAATCACGAAAAATGAAAAATAAGGCTCAAAGATTCCTTTGAATATACCAATAAGTGACACATTTTACAAATATGAGAGAGGTTTTTATTATTTGGTTTGTCCTCAACAAAAACCTCTTGAAGATTTTCAAAATTCCTCTCCAATTGGTCATAAATTGATCTTGAAGTTGACCACTAAACCAGTAATTTGCACAGTGCGACCTGTAGCTTGTGCATAGGAAAATCCACTGTGCGATAGAATCCTATGTGCGAAAGCCCACTGCATGAAGAAATCCACTGCACAAAAACATCCTATGCATGAAATCCCATTGTGCGACAACATCCTATGCATGAAATCCCATTGCGCGACAACATCCTATGCACGACAGCTCACTGCGCGACGAAACCCACTGCGCGAAAACATCCTATGTGTGACAACCTTCTTTGCGTGAAAACATCCTCTACACAAAAACATCCTCTGGACGGTGACATTATTTGCGCGAAAAAATCCTCTGCGTGACAACATCCTCTACATGACGACATTATCTACGTGACAACATCCTCTGTGCGGTGCACAATACATTTTGCAGCACGCAGTTGCAAATTGAAATGTGAATAAATAAATGATAATCTTCCCTTTGAAACTGGCCCTTGGATATGTTATATGATGCCAAGAATAAAAACAACAAGGGTGCTAACAGGCATGACTTTTCAAATTGTTGACAAACCTCTAACCTTAGCCATGAAAATCATGGTACTAACAACTGGCGCCAACGGGGATGCTATCCTCCCTGTGAAGTAGCAAAGAATAGTAGACCAGGTGCCAATCCATTGGGCCTCTCCCAAACTCAACTTTCCAACTATAACTTGTAACCTTCATCCACTGGAAACCCAAAACTGTATATGCTCCAAACTGAAATCTGAAACTAAGCTGAAAATGAAAACTACAGATTGCTAAAAGAAATGCTCGTAGTACCGAGCTTATTCACACCTACCTACCCTAACTGTTGAAATGAAATTCCAATCAAGTGAAATCATAATTCCAATGCAACCATACAATCACTTTATCCACTTTTTTCTTTCTTTTCACATGCTTGCCCCAAAGCTTGTTTAGTGTTAATTCGTTAAAAAAATTATCTATAAATTCCAATCTCAAAAAATTAAAAATATTGGGGTTGTTTACTGCCTCCAAAAAAACTGCAAATGGATCCTCCAAAACATGCATAAAACAACAATCATGTTTCACCCCTTCCACTGCATCCTTGTTTTCATGTAATTCAACCTGTTGATTAACACAAAAGGCTAAAAAATATGTTGAGACTACTGGAAATAACAATCTTCTGAATCAGAAGACAATGCTGGCTAAAATGAAACCCATAGTGGCAAGCAATCCATATCTAACATTAATGTTGATTTACCATCATATTTATTTCCAAGATGGTAGTTGATCACATGATGCAAATTTGAACTGAAACAACTTTCCATGTAATTAACAACAGGGTCATTAAAAGTATGAGAAGGTTGTTGGTCCTCTTCACTAATAACATTTTTCTCATGTAAAACAATGTCACTGTGAATGCAATCAGACTTCATTGCTTCCTCTGTTATCTCATGATTTACTTTCAACAATTCAAAGGAATAAAAACATAATGGAAGACATATTTCATTTGCAAGTCCACTGCTTTCTTCATATTCAACATCATGCCTAGAGGATTTCTGATTTGAAACATTATAAACATTTTGTTTCAGCAATTCGGAAGAAGCAAAACACAATGACAATGTTCTTTCACTTGATTCAAAACCTCCATTTTCTTCACTGCTGTCATATGCACATTTTTCAATTTCTTTGGATTTCTGAACACACTCATTTTCAAATTCATCCTCGACCAATAGCTATAATTTTGAACTAATAAAACCTTCCATATAACAAGCAACAGGGTCATTAAACACATGAGAAGATTGCTGCAATTTCTTGTTAATTGTTTCCCATGAACCAATGTGATTTTGGATCAGTACACATTTCTCTGCCTCAGTGATGATCTTTAAATTTTCTTTCAACAATTTAAATGAAGCAAAGCATAAAGGTAAATAATTTACTTGGGCTGATTCAATACTTTCTTCATATTCTTCTTTGTAACTGTGATATGTAGGCTGATTTCTCTCATTACACTGTTGAAAAGGAATTTTTTTTGATAGAGAACGTGCAGCTGGTTGTTCTAGGAAGTCAACATCATAACCACCATCATATTCATCATATATAGGAAAATCAACAACATATGCAATGTCATCTAACAATAAAAGGCTTGAGACATTAACCTGCTCTTCAACAAGCTGATTTGCAAATTCATTTTCTTAACTGTCTACAAATGAATACATAAAAAAATCAGTTTCTTGCTCATGATGACAAAGATCGGGATGTAAATCAACTTCTTGTTTATTCACAATCTCATGTTCTTCTGCTACACCATCGTTCTCTATATTAGCAACACCCTTTAAATTCTGATTTTGCAAACTTTGACATGCTTGAAGATTGTCTTCCACTTCTTGAGCATTATTGAATATCTGTTGCAAAGACGTAGACTTCCTCTCCATCAAAAGAAAAGATAATTCTGATTTAAAGGTTGTTACATAATGGAGCATGGCAGCGACTTCAAGAGGTTGGACTTCTTTAGGAAGTTTATAATAAAGACTAGCAAACCTCCTATTGAAATTTGAGATGGTTTCATCTTTCATTCTTCTCATGGCATAAAAATCTGAAAGGAGTAGATTCCATGACATTCTCTCACCCCAAAATCTATGGAAATATTCCCTCAATTCATCCCACGAGCTAATTGACCGAGGCTGCAAATGTCTGAACCATGCTTTAGCATATCCTTGTAAGGAATGAGAAAATTCCCTCATAGAAACATCATCATGTTCAATCTCAAAAAGGTCTATAAAATGCTCAAATTCCTGAATATGTTTTTCAGTCGAATGTCTGTCAAGCTCTCCATCGAACCTAGGAAGGTACTTATAATATTTCACAGGAAAATCATGAAGGATGGAAGGTAATTTAAGAGGATTGTATCTTTCTTGAATCTTGGAGGGTGCAGGATTAAGAACAGAAGGTACAAGCTCAACTTTGGTCTCATTAAGCTCACAAGAATGATCATGAACATTATATGGATTAGAGGAAGGAGCTTGGTGAATATCGGTTATACAAGAAGGAGGTATACCTACAGTTTGCAATGAAGGATATACAAGGGTAGATCTCTGGGATTCATTTGAATGCAGTAAGTGAAGAAATATTCTTTTGAAAAACATAGGAAAGGAAAAGAAGATATTGATAAAACCAAAAAGCACTTCTTGAACTAAAATTAAGCTCGAGTACCTCATTTTTCCATACTTCTCTTCCATATCTCTGTCCACAGGTCTCATTCTCCAGTGGATTCTTTGAATCGCATTTGAAGCTTGATTAACGTTTCCATGAAAACTTTAGCTCTAGATTCTTCTGCCAGTGGAATCACCTTCAAACTGATTTTCAGATGTATGGAGTCGCCAGAGAAGAAATACATCCAATATGTGCCTAAGTGTCTACTGCTCTCAGACCTTATAACTTCAACAATGTCATTCTACCCAGGGAAAGATTCATTCAATTCCATCCCCAACAACGACGTCATAATGTTATCACTTTGTAAATATATTTGGCTGATAAACAAACGACGAAGGTAACTTTTTCAACCAACTTTGAGACTCGAAACTAGCCTTTCGGATCTAGAGAGGGCTCTCTTAGAAATGGTACGGTATACGTGTAGGATATGGCTTTGCACACAATGGATATATTTAAGACCGATGATAAAATGGTTTCTGGTTATATTGGCACAGAAAAGTAAAACTTGGGCTATGGGGTCGATCTGAGGAAGAAACGAAAAAAATGACTCAGTGACTGGATTCGAGAGGAAAAGGCTAGGTGAGAAACATCCTTCAGTGTAAACCGTAAAGTGTGGCGAAAGAAAAAACACAGGAAGCAACTCAAGAGCACCGCTGTGGACGAATTCAGAGTTAGCTTGAGAGGAAAACGTTTTGTCTAAGTGGCGCGAACAAGGGGCACTGTACAACGAGTCCACAGGTTCGAAAATTCGTTCTAAAATAGACAGTATGAGATATGAAATAAAAGGTAACATGAAAACACATACGCAAAGAAAGAGACACAATACATCCGACTATCACAACTAGAATCTTTTCATCAAATCACAGGACCTTTGCATTAAATTTCGGTCAAAAAACTCAGATTACATACAATAGCATTCGCTTTCTCAAAATTGCCAACCAACCATGTTTACATGAAAATGATCTCCATATATATAAATATAATGTCACCCTTGGCTGTTAGCATTGAGCTACTCTCTACTGGAATCATGGATCCGTTTTCTTTGAAAGAGAACAATAACTTCGACGGATTTACTAAAAATAGGAAACCTGACTTTTCCAAACCATAATCATAACCGAGATATTCTTTACAATCATTGATCATGATAAAAATTTGACCCTATGGTTGTGATAAGTCATCATTTTCACTGTTGGATAATCTGTCATCCCTGCACAACAAGTCGGCTACGCAACAATAACCTACAACAAAAACGCAATATAATGCGCAACAAACTAAGAAAATAGGTGTTAAATATGACATTTTATATCAGTCATAAAAAATATTTTTATAAACTAAGAGAGGTTTTTGTATATAAGGTCGTTATAAAGAAAAACCTCTCTCTATTTCTTGAAATTCATCTCCATCTGGCCGGAATACGTGTCGTAAAAACATGTCTCAGACAGGAAATCACGAAAAATGAAAAATAGGGCTCAAAGGTTCCATTGAATATCCCAATCTGTGACATATTTTACAAATATGAGAGAGTTTTTTATTATTTGGTTTGTCCTCAACAAAAACCTCTTGGGGATTTTCAAAATTCCCCTCCAATTGGTCATAAATTGATCTTGAAGTTGACCACTAAACCAGTAATTTGCGCAGTGCAACTTGTAGCCTGTGTGCAGGAAAATTCACTGCGCGACAGCCCACTATGCGACGAAATCCACTACGCAACAACATCCACTACATGATAACCCACTATGTGACAAAATCCACTGCGCGACGAAACCCACTGCGTGACAACATCCTATGCGTGACAACCCACTGCACGACGAAACACACTGCATGACAACATCCTCTACGTGAAAACATCCTCCGCGTGACGACATTCTCTGCACGACAACATCCTTGGCACGGTGTGTAGTTAATTTTGCAGCGCGCAGTTGAAAATTGAAATGGGAATAAATAAATGATAAGCTTCCCTTTGAAATTGGCCCTTGAAGATGTTAGATGATGTCAGGCATAAAAACAACAAGGGTGCTAATAGGCATGACTTTGCAAATTGTTGAAAAACCTCTAACCTTAGCCATGAAAATCACAGTGCTAACACCTTCAGCCTGTAGCTGACCTGAGTTTTAGATCTCTGATCTTCAACAACGTTTCTTCATAGGTCCACGACCCTTGCACTATCTGCTCGCGGATGTCCGTGCTTTTCCCTACTGCAGCTCATGTATGTCCACACTTTTCCTCCTGAAACCCACGGATTTACTCAAAGAACATGGATCTCTAAATTTTTCTCTGTACTTTTGGCTTCTGCAAAATTCTTTCATCACTAGACTTTGCTGACTCTAACTTATTAGCTTCAGTTATGCTAATTAGTATTCACATAAGTGATATTCAATTTGACTATTCTCTCTGTTTTAATGATGATCTCATGATGACATGAAACTGACATGCAACTTGTTAACTTCTGTTTATAGTTACTTTAACACGCAACTGACATGCAACTTGTTAAATTTTGTTTACAACTACTTTACTTTGACATGCAACTTGTTAACTTCCTGTTCAAGGGTTGACATCAATGACAACCAATATTTCAACAATTCAATGACAACCAATATTTCAACAAACCCCCATTTGGCATTGATGGCAACACTTAGACACAACACTTGTCATGCTCATGTTGGCTACCCTTGTCTTCATGCCTCTTCTCTAAATTTCCATGCGTCTGTTTTTCTCTCTCCCTTTGACATTAATGGAAAAGTGTGACTTCTCCTTGGGGCTGCTCCCCCTATCTATAAGTCTTTGATCTGTATTGATGTTTCTCTTCATGGTGATTCCTCGTGTAAATATTTGATAAAAACATTCAAAAAACATTCAAGTCTTTCATGATTACTTCTGCTCTCCCCATGTCTTACTGTGCCAACTTCCATGTATATCAGTGTGGGGTTGAAACTACTCCTAGTTTCTGTCGCAAATGCTCAAAATTCTCCCTCGAAAGAGGTTTGGTGAAGATATTTGCAATCTGCTCTTTTATCCCAACATACATTACCTTGATGTTCTTCTCTGTAACTTGTTTTCATAGAAAGTGAAACTTGATCGGAATGTGTTTCGTCATGGAATGCATCACTGGATTCTTAGAGATACTTATAACATTGGTATTATCACAGGATATCATAATAGGCTCATCATATTCCACCTGTATGTCTTGCAAATTTTGATTAATCCAGAGAACCTGTGTACAACATGTCATTGATACAATATACTCTTCTTCTGTTGTGGACAACGATACTGAACACTGTTTCTTGCTCAACTAGGATACCAAAAAATCAGCCAAGTAGAAGGTTGTTCCACTTGTACTTATTCTATTATCAACACTTCATGCCCAATCCACATCTGTGTATGCAATTAGAGATAAATCATTCCCTTTTGGATACCATAATCCATATTCTTCATGCATGAAGTCAGGACACCGATACCTAGTTGCAATTTACCTCATGCCGAGAAGATAACTGGTCTTCTTATATTAACACAGTTTATCTTTTTTAATCCAAAAATTGTAAAATACTAATTATAGCATACATAATATGTATTTTGATTATAAAATATTTGGATAAAAATTGAAAATATAACATTAATATCATAAGTAATATATTTGAAAAATGGGCACAAGTAAGTTGGTGATCCGAAATCCACTGACTTGATTTGAAAAATTATAAGTGTGAATTATCTTAGCTCAATTTTTAAAGCATTCAATGAACAACTGAAAAGATAAATTGAAGAAAAGAACAACATAATCAAGGACAACAATACATAATCAAGTTGATAACGGAGTTCACCCATCTTGGGCTACATCTCCAAGCCTACTTCAATCGCGTAACCGCTCCATTAATGATGTCAAATGCTTAATTACATCAAATAGTCTCCAACCTACACAAAATCATTTTTTGGCCTATTTAGGAATGCTGCAACATGCTTGGGAACAACTTTCCCTTCTCCTTCTACAGTAAAAAAGGCTTGAAAATGCTTGGTCCTTCAATTATACAGGAAACAAATATGTATAATAATGAATACTCAACAAAAACCTTTCAATGAAAATCCATTGATCTGCTACAAATGGTTTACTAGCCTATCAATACCTCTCTCCACTCTTGGTTTTCCAACATTTGGCTTACAAAACCCACTTCTTTAAAGTTTTATGTAGGAAAAACTTCGGCATATAAACAATTCTGCAACAATTTATTTGCAAATTCACACTTGTTGGGATTTCAGGCTATACAAAATATTTGTAGTTTAAATAATTAAATATTTGCATGCCTTAACAAGGCATATTGCCAAGCCCGCAGACCCCCCTTTGGCATATATTTACAACAAACCACATTAAATAATATATTTATGGTTATCCATAATAAGATTCGCCTATGGTATGTTGGTTAAATTGTTGGTTTGTTGTGGTGAGGTTGGGGGTTCGATCCACCTGCCCGGCGGTTTCAGAATTGATAAGGCCCTTTTGGGAAAATCCAACATACCACATGGCGGCCTCTGATTGCCTCACATGGAGGCCACGTCCGTACACAGTCAATCGTTTGCATCAACCTGCCACACCAGCCTTCCATGTCATTATCCATACTGTCTAGTCAACCTACCATGTCATCAATTGTATTGTCCCATCAACATGCCACATCAACATTCATACATCCTAGTCAACATGCCATCTCAACATCCATACGATCCAGTTAGAATTCCACACCAAAATCCATTCAGGTCTTATTGCAATGTGTCATATCCTTACTTCCACGTTTCATGGTTGTACTGCCACGTGTCATCTTTTTGTAATTCCATGTGTCATCCATGTTAGCATTTTTGCCTATTTTTCCAAAAATTCAGAATTCCATAACTTTCTCATACGACATCCATTTGAGCCCATTCAAGTGTCATTGGAAAGCTATCATCGAGCTCTTAAAAATGAGTACATTTTCTCTAGAATTCAAGAACATCAATTTTACTTAGTTGTAGAGATCCTCTTGGATCAATTAGTGAAGGCAAATGGCTAACACCATTGTTGGTCACTATAATTGCTTAATTAATTTCAAACAACCAAGTGAAACATAAATTATCAACCCAGGGAAGTCTTTTGTTTCAAAGATA
>ML832607.1:50472-90750 GCA_009831015.1 Picea engelmannii
AAAAAGTATGGGCAAAAAGGGTACAATATGTGGTCCTAACAACCATCTTAGGGTTGAATGGTAGCAAGGGAAATCTAGGTCCCCAAGTAAGATCCAAGGGTTGAATCATAGCGAGGCCAATAAAGGACCAATGAAAAGAGGTAAACCAAGGATTGATCAATTAGTAACCCAAGTGAGATCTTAAAGTTGAACCACAACTAAGGCAATGGTGTACTAGTGAAAAGAGCAATCAAGGCCCCAAGTGAGGTCTTAGGATTTCTTATATCAAATTTATTAATGAAAAAAATAAATCTCCCACATTTCTTCCTTATAAAATATAATATATTATAGAACATATAGTAACGTCTCTCCACCGTCCAAAATGTTTATTATAAGTTTTCAAATTAAAATTCAAAATCGTTGCCGCAGGTTTCAAGAAAATCCCCATCGCTTCACAATTCTGGGTTCCGCGTTGAACCTATTTAGAATGGACCAGGCACATGAAACAATAGAAAGACTTTGAACAAAACACTCACTTTCTCTCAAAAAGGAAAACTGTTTGTTTACTTTCCTTGAAATGGAAACTGTCTAAGAACCTGTTAACCACACCTACCTTCTTTCTCGACGCCTTTCGTCACTATCCATTCTCCCAATGTCAGATCCTCCACATTCAGTCCTCTTTTAAGCACAACTAGACAAGCCCCTAGTGGGAAAAAGCAAGCCAGGCATGCATGGATTCCTTCCCAAATCTGTCGCCGTTGGTCTTATCCTAAAGAAAACTGTATTTTTACATTGTCAAGACCGATCATGATTATCCATATTAAATGATGCCATTGATTTTGCATCTCGAACACGTTACACAAATTCCTGTGAATGATCCAGTTAAGTTATAAAATGATTTGTTCATTCTCAGATCAATAACTAGTAGTTTGATTTTACAACATTTTCGATCTATGCTCTATACACTTCTCATTGATGGAAACACTTAGACACAACACTTGTCATGCCCATGCTCGCTCCCCTTGTCTTCATGCCTCTTCTCTTCATTTCCATGCCTATTTTGTTTTTCTCCCCCTTTGACATCAATGGAAAAAGGTGAATTCTCCTTGGGGTTGCTCCCCTTGTCTGTAAGCCTCTAATATCTATTGATGTTTCTCTTCATGGTGCTTCCTCATGTAAATATTTGATAAAAAGTATTCAAAAATCATTCAAGTAATTCATGATTATTGTTGCTCTCCCCTTGTATTACTATGCCAAATGTCATGTAGATCAATGTGGGGCTGAAACTACTCCTAGTTTCTATAAAAAATACTCAAAATTATCCCTTGGAAGAGGTTTGGTGAAGACATTTGCAATATGTTATTTTGTCCCAACATACTCTACCTTGATGTTCTTCTATGTAACTTGTTCCCATAGAAAGTGAAACTTGATCAACATGTTTTTCGTCTTGGAATGCATCACTGCATTCTTAGAGATACTTATGGCACTAGTATTATCACAAAATATCATAATAGGTTTGTCATATTACACCTGTATGTCCTGCAAAGTTTGCTTCATCCAGAGAACATGTATACAACATGTTGCTGCTGCAATATACTCTACTTCTGCTCTGGAAAAATATACTAAATATTATTTCTTTCTCAACCATGATACCAAAAAATCACCCAAGAAGGATGCTCCACTTGTACTTCTTGTATCATCAACACTTACTGCCCAATCCACATCTTTGTATGCAACTAGAGATAGATCATTCCCTTTTGGATACCATAATTGATAGTCTTCAGTTGCTTTGAGATCTCTGAATATTCTCTTTACTTCCATAACATGTGTTTCCTTCGGTTCTTCTTGAGATCTTGCAACCTATCCAACTACTTGCATCACATCCGGTCTCGATGTTGTCACATAGAGTAAACTGTGAATCACCGTTATGTAGATTCTTTGATTGGCATCCTTGGATTTATCATCTTTTCTCAATTTGCAACTAGTCTGCATGGGAGTACTTACGAGCTTGCAATCTATCATTCCAAACTTCTTTAGCATTTATTTTATATACTTGGTCTGGGAGATGAAAATACCTTTATCTTGATGACATCTATAGAGTCTGAAAAAGAAAGAAAACTCACCAAATAATGACATTTCAAATTCATTATGCATGTCTTTAGAAAATTTCTGACTCATCGTGTCATCATCACTTCCAAAAATAATGTCATCAACATAAACTTCAATCATTAATATACTATATTGATTTACCTTTATGTAGAGATTGTTGTATGCATTGCATTCCCTAAACCCTTGTTGTTGTAGATACCTGTCAAATCTTGAATACCATGCTTTGGGGGCTTGTTTGAGTCCATACAGTGCCTTCTTCAATATGAAAACATAATCTTCCTTTTCTGATAGTAGAAACTCTTCTGGTTGTTCTATGTATACTTCTTCTTCTAGTTCTCCGTTTAGGAAGGTTGATTTTACATCCATATGATATACTTTGATTTTCTTTGAACATGCATAAGCCAAGCTTAGTATGAATGCTTCCATTCTGGAAACTGGGGAACAAGTTTCTTCAAAATATATTCCTTCAACCTGAGCATATCCCTTGCTTTATTCCTGGTTACCTATCCATCCTCGTTCAACTTGTTTATGAATACTCATTTTGTTCCAATCACATTCTTATTCTTAGGCCTTGGAACGAGTTCCCATGTTTCATTATGATCTATCTGATCCAATTATTCTTCCATAGCTTCAATCCAGTGTTCATCAATGTTTGCTTCTTCAAAACTGTTGGATTCAATTGTGGACAATAGTTCTAGATGTCTTTGTTCTGGTGAGAACAATTTTCTTCTAGTTTCAACTCCTTCATATTTATTCCCAATGATCTATTTTGGTGGATGATTTTTCTGCACTCGCCAACTAGGAATTTTGGGAGATATCTGAAGATTATGCTGGTCATCTTCCTCTTCCTCTACTTCTAGTTTCTTTTCTCCTTATTCCACTTCTACTTCTTCTTTCAAATCCTCTTCTCATTCCTACTCTACCGAGGCTTTGATTTATTCTTTGGGATTTTTTACACTTGTCCCATCAATCTGTACATTGATGCTTTCCACTATTCTATTGAGTCTTAGATTGAAACATTTGTAATCCTTGCTCTTTCTTGAGTACCTGACAAATATTCCTTTGTCAACTCGGGAGTCAAATTTTCCAATCCTGTTGCCTTCTCTTTTAATATAACACTTTATTTCAAATACTCTAAAATGGTTCACATTTGTCGGTTTTCCTTTCCATAGCACATAAGGAGTCTTATCACTATTACTTCTGAGCATTCTTCTGTTTAGAATTACTATATGTACTACATGTACCCAAAATATGTCACCCAACTTGGAATCTTTCAACATGGTTCTGGCCATTTCTTGTACTGTCGTGTTATTTCTTTCAGCGACTCTATTTTGTTGAGCTGTCTTGGTTGTTGAGAATTACCTTTTTATTCCATGTTCGCCACAAAAATCCATGAATTATTTCGATGTAAACTCTCCACCATTGTCTGATCTCAAACATTTTATTTTCAAGTCTGTCTCTATTTCAACCATCTCTTTGTATATCTTGAAGTGTTCAAATGCCTCTGACTACTTCTTGAGAAATAAAATTGCAGTATTTCTTGTGTAGTCATCAATCAATAATATGAAGTATTGTTCACCATTTAATCATTTTGTTCTGGTTGGTACACATAGATTGGTATGTACAATTTCCAATGGTTTTTTCGTTGAGTGCTCCTTTAATTTGAACTTGGTCCTGGTCTGTTTTCCCTGAAGAAAATGCTTACATAGAGTATTTGTTGGCTTTGAAATTTCAGGCATTTATTTTACTGTTTCCTTTGTACTGATTTTGACAATATTGTCAAAGTTCACATGACCCATTCTTTTGTGCCAGACCCAACTTTCATTTTCCTTCCCTAATAAACAACTATCTTTTCTAATTTCATTCAAAACATATATGTTGTTCGGAGTCCTTATCTTTGTTGCCACTAGATTTCCTAATCCTTGTTTCCTAATTTTGCATTTCTCTTAGCCAAACTGAAGTGTGTATCCTTGATCACACATTTGAATTACATTTGGTAGATTGTGTTTCACATATTTGACCAATAAAACATTTTCTTCCATGACATCTTTTCTTCCAAGCTTAACTGTTCCTCTACCTATAATTTTATTTGAATGATTATTGCCAAATGAAACTGATCCATCTCTTTATTTCTTTAGAGTTAGAGAATTGTTCTTGTCACCTATCATATGCTTCGAACAACCACTGTCAACATACCAATCACTTTTCCTGTGTTTGGATTGTAGAGAAAGCGAGCATTGATTCTATTTTCTTTTCCATATCTCTCGTGGTTTCGATATCTCATTGTTAATGTTCTTCTTTGATTCCTTGGGTGGAATAGTCAATGTACAATTATTCACTATGTGTCCAAAATTGTTACATTTGTAGCATTCTACTTCATTGCTCAATGAACCAAAACTACTTTGGTTTATGCAAAATGCTTCATAATATTTTATGGGGTAACTTTTATTTAAGTACCCTACATAGTTGTTTCAATTCTTGGCATAGGCTCTGCAGTTTACAACTTTATGTCCAAAATTAGCACAATTAAAACAATGACCATAAAAGAATATTTGATATCTGTGAGTGGATGATCTTCTTTGCAATGCACTCCTTCTGAATTCATCTTCTTGAGTCTTCTTTATTTTTGGAATTTTCTTCTTTGGGGACTTTCATTCTTCCTTCTTGACAAAATCTCTGACAATCTCTACATAGATTATTTTTTCTGCTTCCTGTTTTGTTGTCTTGGAGCTTGATCCTTTCTCATTTTCTACTTGATTGTATCCTATTATGGACCTATCAATGGATGGTGTTAGCGTCAGAAGTCACTACTGGATTGCAGCAGGAGCAGAGCCCGACGCCCATCAGTTTATGTCACGATTTGTTTATAAAAAGGGGTGATCGAATGGAAGTTACCTCAAAACAATATTGTTTTAAGTCCAAAACTAGGCTAGGCATGCATGGGCAAGTGAGGTCTTAGATAAACTTCAGACAATGAGTTGTAGTAAGGGTGAATAAGGGGAAGACTTGTATAAGAGAAATGCAAAGGTCTGTCATAAACATCAGGTTTCTAACAGACTGTAGGATAAAACATCTAAACGCAAGATCTTCTTACATTCAAACACAGAAAACCAGAGAATACAATAATGCAACAATAAATCCTTTATCGTAACATAATTGCAATAATTCATGTGAATCAGTCAATCATGAACTCCCTCGGTATGAGATGAAAACTATATGGGATAAGAAAACTGTTTGTCATTAAACAAAAAATCTTACATACAGATGCATAACCAGAGAACTAGAGTGTCTGTTAAAACTTTACAATCGGGAGCTTCGCTCTACCATCGATCCTTCGAAAAATGTCAAAACTAAGTATATATACTCCTAAACATTTTCCCAACAGAGGCCTCCTAGACTTTCGGGATGAGGTGTCTCTTCAATCAAATCTGGCCTGCACTCCTCTGTCATACGCCACCTTAATTCTGCATGGATCACGCCAGGGGGTAGCTGAGCCCTTAAATGTTGAATTAGCGTGCGCAGGCTTCCCTGGTGAGTCGAGGACTTGGCATGGCTTCTGTGGAAAGAATCAGTATAGGGGACCATCTCGGGCAGACTTCCCGCCGGGACATCCATACCTTGCAATTAACGAGTGAGGTGAGGTTTCAACCACCCTCTCTCTTCTTCATTTACTCCGAGCAGGTATCAGGGTTGAGATCAAGTTGAACTGGCACCTGGAGAACACTGTGATCCCTTTTGCAGCTATACCCGGCACTTCGTCCCTTTGCGTAGCTCTTTCTATTGCCTCTAAGCGACTACGGGTTGTGACCTTGTGCCTATMTTCAAAGGTGCTTTCGGCGTTTCAGGGTTCGTGGATAGGAAGGAGCAGATCCTTTCTCTTCAAAGTTGCGATGGGCGAAATGCCAAGAGGGCCTAACGGGTGTCACGCGCCCCTCTCTGATTTGACGGTCTTKAACTAATTCGATAATACTGTGGGCCCAGGTCTGGGACGTCTTCGACGCTTCATGTCTCGGGGATATGAAAGCGTTGCTCCTTGCGCTTTGAAGTCGCGATGGGCGAAAAGGCAGAGAGCCTAATCGTAAACCACATGTCCCTTCGGGATGAACAACTAAGATCACTCTTGGCTCTTCGGGACCCATCTTGCCAAATGATAAACCTTAGTGCCCCTCCTCCAGGCCTGCTCCTTTGTGACCAGGTGCCAAAACCATGGGCCCGATTCTGGGTGCTTTCGGCGCTTTGGGGTTTGGGGTTCCAAGATGTGAGATGACGAGGGACTTTTACCCTTCGAATTCTTGAATGCTGATATGCCGATGTGACTAGACCTTGCGCCATGCGTCACTGGATCGGACGACCCAGATTTTGTCTTGAAATATAGGTGCTTTCTCTGACACTAGACCTCAGGTAGCTTGGTAGCCGCGAGATCCCGGTGACCATCGATCAACTTTATAGACGGGTCTCGGCCGCTCGACAACAAAACTTCACCCGCTTGCTTGACTTGTAACCTAGAAAGAGATTCTTCCGTGCTGTGCTTGGGCGCTTCTCGTGCAACCTGCAGACATGGGTACTTTTGTTCCCAAGACAAAAATTGTTGCTAACATTAGGCTCCATGGGGGATAGAGTCATCCCTGTGATGCTCTAAGAACTCATTTGCAGCTTCAGTGCCTTGCTATTGGGCTATGGAGTTATTTACTAAGCCGAAAATAATAAAAAGGAAAATGAACAAAGAACCAAAAAGACAATATTTACAAACAAAGGAGCCGTCTAAGGCTCAAACAAAAGATTTCTTCAGAAAATGCCCATTTACTGGGCTGTTGAAAACCTCTTCACCCTCCATATCCTGCAACCTGTATGTGTTGTTTGAGAAAACCTCAGAGATTTTGAAAGGCCCAATCCATAGGGCGTCAAACTTGTCGTGTTTGCCCTTGTCTTGCATAGGTGCATCCCACTTAAGCACCGAATCCCCGATCTCAAACTCTTTCTTCTTGACTTTCCTGTCAAAAGTCAGTTTGACCTTCTACTGATGGTCCTGAATTTTGGCCATTACCTACTCTCTGGCCTGCTGGAATTCCACCAGTTGATGAACTCTTCTAATCATGTCATCAGGCTCTTCTTGATGATCCTGGAAGAAATTTGCTACAGGAATGGCTAGCTGAGAAGGGAAAACAACTTCTGCTCCATAAACTAATTGGAAAGGGGAGATTCCTATAGATCTCTTTGTGGTCACTCGATCGGCCCATAGAGCAAATTTCAACTTTGAATCCTAGGCCCTTTTGTTGTCCTCCAATAGTCTTTTGATGATCCTTATCAGGATTTTGTTGGAGGACTCTGCTAAACCATTGCCCCGGGGATAGTATGGGGTGGAATGAATCAGTTTGATCCCAAATTTCTCACATAAATTGGCTAACGGATCAGCCTTGAATGAGGTTGCGTTATCAGTAACAATATTTCGTGGGCAGCCAAATCTTGTGATGAGGTCTTCCAGGAATCCAATAATTACCTTGTGGGAAGCACTTCTGGTGGGGATAGCTTCGATCCACTTAGTAAAGAAATATGTAGTAGTCAGGATCCATCTGTGCTGCCCACTGGAAGCGGGGTGGATTTATCCAATAAAATCTAGGCCCCATTGCTGGAAAGGTCCCGAAACAACTATAGGCTTTAAAGGCAGAGATTTGAGCTGTTGTTTTCCTGAAAAACTTTGGCATGGGATGCAGGCTCTAACTTCTCTACAGACATCAGTGAACAAGGTGGGCCAGTAGTACCCATCTCTGAGAATTTTGTGAGCTGTGGTATTCCAGAAATGGTGCCCCCCCACATAGGTCGCTGTGAAATTCAACCATGATCCTGTCGGCCTCTTGTGGATTCATGCATTTTAAAAGCACCCCCAGGGGTCTTTCCAGTATAAATTCGATCGACAAGGCAGTATCTGACTGCTTTGAGATTCAGAGCTCTTGCCTTGTTTCTTTGCAGGCCATCTGGAGGTTGACACTCCTGTAGAAAATATATAACATCCTTATACCAAGGACATCGAGCCAACAGGGGTTCTGTTTGAGGGTTTACATCAGACAACTGATTTTGTTGATTTTCTGAACATGCATTGATGAAATCCACCCCCAAGGCTATGCAATTTGCTTCAACCAACAGCTTGGCTAAGCCTTGACCTTTAATCAATTTGGTAGACCTTATCTCCAAGTCAAACTCCAGGATCTTGGCTATCCACTTACTCCTCCTCCCGTCTATGTCGAGTTGTACAAGGATGTCCTTCACATAGGCTGAAGGAACATATGCGGTCACTTTTGATTGCAGGACATAGAATCTGAAAGATTTGAGAGCTTTCACTAAGGCATAGGCCTATTTCTCCATGATTTCATACCTGATCTCTGCATCTCTTAATGCCTTGTTAAAGAAGGCAATGGGTTGATCTCGCCCTTCCTCATTTTCCTGCAACAAGACCGCTACTACTGTATCAAAAGAAGAAAAAGAAAAAATTAGGAACTCTTTGGAATAGTCAGGACTGATCAGCACAGGTGCCTCAGTCAATGCCCTTTTTATTTGGATAAAAGATTCCCTGGGTTCAGCAGTCCATTTCACTTCATTTCCCTTCCTGAGCATGGCTGTGATGTGTTTCACCAACTCAACAAAATTTGAGACGAATCTCCTTAGGAAATTAATCTTCCCCAAAAAGGCCCGAACTTCCTTCTTAGATCTAGGAAGTGACAGGGTTTGAATTGCCTCTACCCTGCTAGGATCAATCCTCACTCTCTCTGCTGATACTATATGGCCTAATAGCTTCCCTTCCTTCATAGAAAACAAAGATTTCTTGGGATTTAGGGAAAGGCCAAACCTTCGACACTTCAATAAAACTTTCCTCAGGTGACAACAGTGCTCTCTATCTGACCTCGAGAAGAATGTGATGTCATCCAGATAGATTACCACAAACTGATCTTTCTCCCCGATGAAAGCTATGTCCATGGCTCGTTGAAATGTTGCTCCTGCATTCATCAATCCGAAAGGCATCTTGGCATACATGAATGTGCCCCAAGGAGTAGTGAAGGCCATTTTTTCTCTGTCCTCAGGCATGACTGATATATGATTATAGACAGAAAAACCATCAATCATGGATATCCTAGATGCACCAGTTACCCTCTGCAGTATTTTCTCCATTTTGGGAAAGGGGTAGTTGTCTTTCTTTGAGATCCTGTTCAGGTTCCTGAAATCAACACAGAGCCTGATTTCTCCACTTTTTTTTTCTCACCGGGACCAAATTGGCCACCCATTCGGAATATCTCAAAGGGATGATGATTTGGGCATCTAACAATTTCTTCACTTCTCTCTCCATGATAGGAAACAACATGGGATTTATTTGTCTTAGCTTTTGCCTGAATGGATTAGCCTCTTCTTTCAGTGGGATCTTGTGCTCAATGATAGATGTGTCATAAGTCTTGAGGTCTTCATAGGCCCATGCAAACACATCAGCGAATTCCTTTAATAACTCAGTATATTCCGACCTCTGTTCATTGGTCAGGATACTTGATAATTTGACAAACTTAGGCTCCTCCTGTGTGCCAATGTTTCATTCGGCTGTATCAACATCTTCATTTGAAACACTACCCTTTACTACCACATCATTCTTGTCGAACAGTCTTTCTAAAGGGACTAGTCTTCTCGGAATGTGATTGCTAGGCAGCTGAATAATCTGGTGATTAGCAATTTCATTTAAAAACACCTCAGGGTGAGGGTCACCTTCCGGGTCAGGATCCTGATCAATGTGCAACGCAGAAAATTCATCAATAGATTGGAGAAATTTTTCGATTTCCAGATCATCTTCGAATACCCTCCAATGCTTGACATTGTCCGATACAGAGGGCCTATATTTTATTTCAACATCATACTTGACCATAGGCGATAGAGGAACTTTGAGCAAACTAGCTGAGACAACTAAAGAATCGGCTGAAGTATTTTTCCCCCTCGGAATGAAAGAAATGTTAAAAGCCAAGAAGAAATTATCAATCAGGTCCCATACCTCATTTCTGTAATTTCTGAGCCGGGGATTATTAGTACGATAAGCATTTCTGACTTGCTGGATAATCAACTCAGCATCTCCAAATACTGCTATATCTTTAATTCCCATTTCTTTTGCAGCCCTCATACCCAGAAAAAGAGCTTCATATTCCGCCACATTGTTGGTAGTTTCAAATTCCAGCTTGTATGACAGGGGTATGGTCTCTTGAGAAGGTGGCATGAAAACTACTCCGGCGCCAGCGCCTTCGCTAGAAGAAGCTCAGTTGAAAAAAATCTTCCAAACAGAGATGGTTGGAGGGGGAATCAGATAATTAAGACTGGGCTGCTTTTTGACTTGGAAAGGGTCTTCAAGAGCATCAGTGAGCTGCAATAAACTAGACCCCAAATCGGTGTCAAGTGCAAAGATGGGGTGATTGGTGGGGTTTGCTTCGTCACTAACAATGTAGGCCAACTGAGCTTCCCTATATAATCTCCTTTGTTCCCCTCCGAAGACTGGAATGGTGGCATACGTAAGATCCATCTGTAATGTTACTCCAATCTTTTTAATCCAAGATCTTGACAACAACATGCCGAATTTGGGGGGCACATCAGCTACCACAATATCCATGACCACACTCTTCATGGGCAGCTAAAACAAAGAAACCACCAGGTCTTTGATGACTCCCAGACATTGCACTCTCCTTGAATGAAAATAGTACAAAACATGATAAGTTTTTTTCACCTCTAGTCCCAATTCTTCCATTACTATTTTGGGCATAAGTTTATGGGAAACCCCTGAATCCATGAGGCAGTTATGCAACACTTTATCATGTATGTTCAGGGATGTGTAGAAAGGAGGGGATGAATCATCTCTATCTTCTACCATGGGCCCTAGGACAACTACTGGCTTTTCATCTTGGAGATTTATTGAGTAAGTGGAAGGCTGGGGGGGGCTCAGATTGTAGCAGCTTGGAGAGGGACCTTTTGAAATCTTCATTTTTAACTAGTTCGGATAGGGGTACAGGGATTCTAATCTTCTGAATCTCATGCTCAAAATTGAAGGAGGGAATAGGCTTAGGAGCTTCCCTTACCTTAGAGACAGGTTCCTTGGCTGCTGGCGAAGCATTCTGAGTTTTCTTTTCTTTAGTAGTGGTTGCTGCAGCCTTAGTAGGCCTTTTTGTTACGAGGGGTTGATCTTGGATATCAAAATTCCCTTCTTTCTTTTTTGACCTGAGATTATATCTGTTAGGAGTGTTGCTGGCTTTTTCTCCTCTACTCAACTCATTGATTTGAGTGTTGATAAGGGATTCTTCATATGCAGATTGAGTCAAATGAGGAAATGGGGAAGTGTCCTCGATGCAGTGGATCTCAGGGTTGAGTTCATCCACCTCCTCCCCTTCCTCATGAGAAACTAGGTTGTTCTGGAGAGGGGTTTGAATCCTCTGATCAGCCCTATCTCTGCTCCTTTGTTTCCTTGGGAAATCCTGTGGCACATTGTTATTAGGCTTCCTGAAACCTCTGCTATCTGTATTTTGGGGATTTCTGTAGATGGGCTTCCCTTCTAATTCCCACCTTTCCATCCTGGCAGAAAGTGATTTTAGCATTCTAGCAGTCTAATCTATCTGAAGGGGCGGGGGAGAGGAATTGGATGGGGAAGATTCAGGCCTTTGCCTGGATATGTTTCTATCTTCAGTGTTCCTGAGTCGGTCAACAACCAATATGTTAGATTCTACCTCCACGGCTGCATCCGGCATGTGGGCCAGAGTAGTGGCTCTTCTTTCCCTCAACAAGAGACATAAATTAGGATCAAAGGCGCTAGCGTAAGTGATCTTTGTAGAGGCTTCTGAGGGTTTAATATCAGCAGGGATTTTATTGTACATTTTATTGAATCTCTTGGAGAAGTCAGAGACAAACTCTCCTTCTTTTCTCTTCAAAGACCCAAACTCTGTCATGTAATACATGAAGTCTTTTTTTATCTCCCCACTGTCTCAAAAAGGCATTATCCAAAGCCTCAATCCCATCAATAGATCTAGGAGGCAGGGCCTTAAACCATTTTCTAGCCTCGCCTTGGAGACTATGGACAAAAATCCTCATCCATACGTTTGCATGCATGATAACATTATCATTTGTAAAACTGTAAAAGGATTCTAGGTGTTCTTCTGCAGTTATGTCTCCCTCACCTGTAAACTTGGGCAGCTGCTTGAGGTAACCATCTACTAGGAGGGCATTCAGAGGCTAAGGTAACACAAGGGGAGCATACCTAGCGGCTATAATAGCCTCCATTATAGTCATAGGGGGATTTGCTCCTGCCATAGGGATATTATGTGGAGGAGAACTAGGAGGAGAAGGAGCTTGAAAAGGGGATACTGGGGATGAGCTTCTAAGTGGAATGGGAAACAATAGGGGATCTAGGGAGAAGTCTAGCGGGCTTAAGCCAACATATGCTTCTCTTTGTGCAGAAGCGGTAACAGTAACAAGAGGAGGAGTGGTAAAGCTAGGAGTGGGGAAATCTTCTGTGGTCCTGGGTCTATGCCAAGGTACAAATTCAGGGGAGAGGGGAGTGACAACGATTTCTCCCTCCAATCCCAGACCAGGGGGGGAAAACTCAACAGGAACACTCCCGAAATTCAGGAAACAGGAAACTTCATAAAAAGGTCTGCTAAGAAACTGAGGAGGAGAAAATGGAGTTCCTACAGAAGGAGATGGCAGATTACCTAGTTCGACGGTGAAAGATTCTCCTTCAGAGGCCTTTCCTTTCTTGAGAACCACCTCCAAATTAGTTTCAGGTGTAGCTAGAGGTAGCTATGGATGGGACTGCGTGTGCCTGCCTCTGAAAGCCACAATTAACACGACATGTTAGCCACAGTGGAGTCGTCACAATGGAGTCACCAGGTGCACAGTAGCAATCTTCAGAGACTCTGATACCTGATGCACCTTCAGAATCAGAGGCTCAATGTCATTCAATCTTGGGGAAAATTTTCAACTTCGTCCCCGGCAACGGCACTAGAAATGTTAGCGTTAGAAGTCACTCCTGAATTACAGCAGGAGCAGATCCTGATGCCCATCAGTTTATGTCACGATTTGTTTATAAAAAGGGGTGATCAAATGGAAGTTAACTCAAAACAATATTGTTTTAACTCCGAAACTAGGCCAGGCATGCATGGGAAAGTGAGGTCTTAGATAAACTTCAGACAATGAGTTGTAGTAAGGGTGAATAGGGGGAAGACTTGTATAAGAGAAATGCAAAGTTCTGTCGTAAACATCAGGTTTCTAATAGACTGTAGGAGAAAACATCTAAACGCAAGATCTTCTTACATTCAAATGCAGAAAACTAAAGAATACAATAATGTAACAATAAATCCTTTATCGTAACATAATTCCAATAATTCATGTGAATCATTCAATCATGAACTCCCTCGGTATGAGATGAAAACTAGATGGGATAAGAAAACTGTCTGTCATTAAACAAGAAATCTTACATACATATGCATAACCAGAGAACTAGAGTGTCTGTTAAAAATTTACAATCGGGAGCTTCACTCTACCATCGATCCTTTTAAAAATGTCAAAACTATGTATATATACTCCTAAACATTTTCCCAACAGAGGCCTCCTGGACTTTCGGGATGAGGCATCTCTTTAATCAAATATGACCTGCACTCCTCTGTCATACACCACCTTAATTCTGCATGGATCATGCCAGGGGGTAGCTGAGCCCTTAAATGCTAAATTAGTGTGCGCATGCTTCCTTGGTGAGTCGAGGACTCGACATGGCTTCTGTGGAAAGAATCAGTACAGAGGACCATCTCGGGCAGACTTCCCACCGAGACAACCATACCTTGCAATTAATGAGTGAGGTGAGGTTTCAACCACCCTCTCTCTTCTTCATTTACTCCGAGCAGGTATCAGGGTTGAGATCAAGTTGAACTGGCACTTGGAGAACACGGTGATCCCTTCTGCAGCTATACCCAGTGCTTCGGTCCTTTGCGTAGCTCTTTCTATTGCCTCCAAGCGACTACGAGCTGTGACCTTGTGCCTATCTTCAAAGGTGCTTTCAGCATTTCGGGGTTCGTGGATAGGAAGGAGAAGATCCTTTCTCTTCGAAGTTGTGATGGGTGAAATGCCGAGAGGGCCTAATGGGTGCCATGCGCCCCTCTCTGATCTGATGGTCCTGAACTAATTCGGTAATACTGTGGGCCCAGGTCCGGGACGTCTTCAGCGCTTCACGTCTCGGGGATATGAAAGAGCTACTCCTTTCACTTTGAAGTCGCAATGGGCAAAAAGGCAGAGAGCCTAATCGCGCACCACATGTCCCTCCGGGATGAATGGCTAAGATCGCTCTCGGCTCTTTGAGACCCGTCTTGCCAAATGATAAACCTTAGTGCCCCTCCTCCAGGCTTTCTCCTTTGTGACCAGGTGCCAAAACCATGGGCCTGATTCTGGGTGCTTTCGGCTCTTTGGGGTTTGGGGTTCCGAGATGTGAGATGACGAGGGACTTTTACCCTTCGAATTCTTGAATGCTGATATGCCGATGTGACTAGATCTTGCGCCATGCGTCACTGGATCGGACGACCCAGATTTTGTCTTGAAATATAGGTGCTTTCTCTGACGCTATACCTCGAGTAACTTGGTAGCCCCGAGATCCCGGTGACCATCGATCAACTTTATAGATGGGTCTCGGCTGTTCGACAACAAAACTTCACCCACTCGCTTGACTTGTAACCTGAAAAGAGATTCTTCCGTGCTGCACTTGGGTGCTTCTCATGCAACCTGCAGACCTGGCTACTTTTGTTCCCAAGACAAAAATTGTTGCTAACAGATGGTATTTGACTGCTGATGATTTGATCCAATATTTTGGTGCTCTTCTGCTGCATATATTTCTTCTAAAGATCTTTCCTTAAAGAGACTATTTCTCCTTCCAAGATTCCAATCGTTTTCTCCTTTTCTTCTAAATGACTTTTAAGTATTTCCTCAATTCTTATTTCTGCTTCTATTTGGATTTTTAGACTCTTGATCATCTGCTTGATTTCTTCAGATTTGGGATTATGAGATCCCTCTTTCATTTTTAACGCTGCCTTGAGTGACTTGTTTTTCTTTCCTAATTTTTTCTAATGCATTAATTAACTCCGCTCTGAGATCGACTTCACCTTCTTCTTTGAAATCATCTTCTACTGCCATGAAGAGTACTATTTATGAATAATTGTCACTATCATTATCCTCCTCATTTGATGAGGAACTGTCTTCCTTTGAGTAGAAACTTTTCTTGAAGTATTTCCTTTTGTTTATTCTCTTGTTTACCTTTTGATATTTCTTTTCCCTTTTAGAAGCTTATTCTTCATCACTATCTTTATTCTTATGAGGAAATTTAGAAGAAAAAGGACCAATACCACCACAATTAAAACATTTCAATGGAATCATACCTTTATACTTTCCAATTCCTTTCTTTAATTTCCTTATGAAGTTAGCCATCTCTTCATCTTTGTCTGGATCATAACTACAACTTGGTTTTTAATTTTTCTTGTTCTTCTTCTTTGTCATCTTGGCTTCCTTGAAAAATGTTCCTTTGTGACTTGGTTCTCTTGTTTTTATTCTCATTTCATAGGCTGTAAATGTTCTATGTAGCTCATCCATTCTCAATGTACCAATATCTACTCTTTCATATAGGGCTGATATTTTAGGATCAAATCTCATAGGAAGAGACCTTAATACCTTTTGAACAACCATTGATTCATCAAATTCTACTCCTAATCCATTAATAGTGTTAACTATTTCGTCAACTCACATAAGGTAGGATGCAATGTCTTCATCTTCCTTCATCTTCAATTGTTCAAACTTAGCTCTGAAGATTTGAAGCTTAGCTTCCTTAACTTTTGCATCTCCTTCATAAATATTTTGGAGTTTATCCCAAATATCCTTTGCAATGTCAAAATGAATAATCTTGACAAATATTGAATCAACTAGACTGCTTAGAATAGTACCTTTATCCTTTGAGTTGTTTTCGTTGAGTTTATTTCCATCTTTGTTGGTTGGGGGAGTGGCTGGTTTTGTATACCCATCTACTCCTGATTGTCAAACACCAAATCTCTGTGCATGTAAAAAGGTTTTCATCCTTTTATTCCAGAAGGTATAGTTACAACCGTCAAACATTGGTGCTCCAATATTAGCATTTTCCATGATATCCTTCTAGTGGTTAGACTGCTTCCTGAAGTACCTACTATGATACCAATTGTTGGAATACTGAGAGGGGGGCATGAATCATTATGAGCACAATTAATAATTTTAATCACAATATAAAATCTCCAATAAATATCATGAGCATTCAATATATCATCAACACCATAATTCAATGCATATACATCACATAAACACATTACAACATAATTTTACGTGCAAAACCAATGCGGGAAAAAACTAAAAAATGTTTTTCTTATTTATCAAAGACTACATTCATTGGAAGCACCAAGTTCCTATTTCTCCAGCTACAAATAGAAGGAGGCTCCAACCCCCTATTTATCAGCTATAACCTGAAGGAATCTCCGACTCCCTAATTTACCAACTCCAACTAGAAGGAGGCTACAACCCCATTTTATTTCCATGTCCAACTAGCCTGAAATATAAATGTAGACCAATCTGTCACTACCTCTATTGTTGTAACTGATAACTTATTGTTGTTGTTGTCTCTGATACTTTTGTCATTGTTATTGATTTCGATATCTCATCAAGACTGCAACCACACTTACCTCATACCAAGATCCACAAGAGAGTTTTCTAAAACAAATGCTTATGAATCACTACGACATATTTGTTCCTGATTTCTTCATAATACACACCCTAACATACACATGAAGACATATATGTTCCCGATTTCTTCAGAATACACACCCTAACATACACATGAAGACATACCTTCAACCTGTAGCTGACCTGAGTTTTAGATCTCTCATATTCGACAAATTTTCTTCATAGGTCCGTGACCCTTACACTATCTTCTCACAGATGTCCGTGCTTTTCCCCATTGCAGCTCGCAGATGTCCGTGCTTTTCCTCCTGAAACCAACAACTTTACTCAAATAACCGAGATCTCTAACTTTTTCTCTATACGCTCGGCTTCTGCAAACTTATTTCATCACCGGACTTCACTGAATCCAACTTATTATCTTTAAATATGCTAATTAGTATTCACATAAGTGATATTCAATTGACTCTTCTCTGTGTTTTAATGATGATCCCATGATGACATGAAAATGACATGAAACTTATTAACTTATGTTTACAATTACTTTAGCATGCAACTGACATGCAACTTGTTAACTTTTGTTTACAACTACTCTACTTTGACATGCAACTTGTTAACTTCCTTTTCAAGGGTTGACATCAATGAAAACCAATCTTTCAACAATTCAATGACAACCAATCTTTCAACAACTAATCTTTCAACAATCTCCCCCTTTGGCATTGATGGAAAAACTTAGAGACAACACTTCACATGCTCATGCTAGATCCCCTGTCTTCATGCCTCTTCTCTTAGTTTCCATGCCTTTGTTTTTCTCTCCCCCTTTGACATCAATGGAAAAGGGTGAATTCTCCTTGGGGTTTCTCCCCCTATCTATAAGCCTCTGATCTCTACTGATGTTTCTCTTCATGGTGCTTCCTCATGTAAATATTTGACAAAAAAAATTCAAAAAGAAATCAAGTCTTTCACGATTACTGCTGCTCTCCCCCTATCTTACTTTTCCAACTGCCATGTAGATCATTGTAGGGATGAAACTACTCCTAGTTTCTGTCGAAAATACTCAAAAGTCTCCCTCCGAAGAGGTTTGGTGAAGATATATGTAGTCTGTTATTTTGTCCCAACATACACTAACTTGATGTTCTTCTCTATAACTTGTTCCCATAGAAAGTGAAACTTGATCAGAATGTGTTTTATCTTGGAATGCATCACTAGATTCTTAGAGATACTTATAGCACTGGTATTATAAAAAAATATCATAATAGGCTCATCATATTCCACCTATGTGTCCTGCAAAGTTTGCTTCATCCAGAGAACCTGTGTACAACATGTTGTTGATGCAATATAGTCTGCTTTTGCTGTGGGCAATAATACTGAAGATTGTTTCTTGCTCAACCAAGATACCAGGAGATCACCCAAGTAGAATATTGTTCCACTTGTACTTCTTCTATCATCAACACTTCCTGCCCAATTCGCATATGTGTATGCAACTAGAGATAAATAATTCCCTTTTGGATACCATAATCCATATTCTTCATGCATGAAGTTAAGACACTGATACCTAGTTGCAATTTTACCTCATGCCCAGAAGATACTTGGTTTTCTTATATTAACATAGTTTATCTTTTTTTAATCCAAAAATTGTAAAATACTAATTATAGCATACATAATATGTATTTTGATTATAAAATATTTGGATAAAAATTGAAAATATAACATTAATATCATAAGTAATATATTTGAAAAATAGGCATGAGTAAGTTGGTGATCTGAAATCCACTGACTTGATTTACAAAATTATAAGTGTGAATTATCTTGTAGTATTCCAGATATAAAATGGTATGTAGAACAAAAATATTTTAGCATATAAATGGTAGAGAAACAATGATATAACCAGAACAATACCAGAATAATACTAGAATAACACCATAAAGAGCACCTTGATTAATGATAGCAATGTTCACTTCCCTCTTCGAGGGGGAAACCTCCAACATAGCAGAGCTCTATTACCATAATCTCCAAGACAAGATTTCTCATACCCTCTACTCCTATTTATACTAAATCTATCTATACAAAAGAACAATATAGAGAAAGGTCCTTCTAGAAGAGGAATCTTCTATTAGTTCTTCTTACATCTGACATATTCTTCTTTATTGCTAGGCCTTATTAATATTGGCATTTATTACATGGAATTATATTATTCTACCTATGTGAGGGGTTAGGGAGGTTAGGTCCCTAACATTCCCTCCCCCTTGAAGAACATTCTTCTCCTCAAGGCTTAAGATGAGGAATTGTTGTAGAATGGTGGACAGCTCCTAGGTGGCATCTTCTGGAGTTGTATATTTCCATTGGACTAACACTTACTTGATGGTGCATTGACGTAGACAACGCTCTTGTTGGGATAAGAATACTTGTGGTTACAACCATATGGAACCTTCTTCATCCAACTCAGGGAGACTAGTTTGAGTTTGGCACTTAGTTCCAATCACCTTCTTTAAGCATGAAACATGAAAAATAGGATGGAGCTTCGACTGGCTGGGTAGAGATAACTGATAGGCCACCGATCCTACATGCTTGAGCACTGTATAAGGACCATAAAATTTGAGCACAATTTTATGAAAATGTTCATCTTTGAGTGAAGTTTTCTTATAAGGTTGTTGTCGAAGAAACACCTGGTCCCCTTCAACAAAATGGCATTCATAACGACCTTGATCTGCTTGTTTCTTCATGCAATTTTGAGCCATGACCAAATTGTCTTTGAGGGCACGAAGAATATCCTCTCAAACTGTAAGATTTTTTTTCAACTTCTTGAACCTTCTAGACCCCAAGAAAATATGAGAGAACCGATGGGGGATTTTGGCCATAGATTGTTTCAAAAGGAGTCATGGGAGTAGTTGTATGGTAAAATGTGATGTACCACCATTCAACTAGGAGTAACCATTGAGCCCACTGATTTTTCCTCTCATATGCAAAACACCTCAAATATGTTTCCAAACACTTGTTGAGAACTTCAGTATGACCATCCATTTGGGGTTGATAAGCAATGTTGAGATGCAATTGGGTGCCCTGTAGCTTGAACAATTCTTGAAAAAAATTGTTGGTGAAAGTGGGGTCTCTATCAGAGACAATAGAATTAGGCATGCCATGAAGCTTGAAGATATTATCCATGAATATTTGAACCATTATGGAGGCTATGAATGGGTGTTGAAGAGCACAAAAATGAGCATATTTTGAGATACGATATACGACCACCATGATGACTGACTTATTTATCGATTTAGGTAAGCCCACGATGGAGTCCATAGAAATATATTGCCAAATAACAGGGGGAATTAGAAGTGGTTGGAGTGTTCCCGGAGCTTTGACATTTTCTCCCTTGTTGTGTTGACAGACCTCACATTCAGCCACAAAAGTGCAACCGTCCTATTTCATACTCCCCAAAAAAGGAATATTTGACCCGTTCATAGGTTTTGGTAAACCTTGAATTCTTGGCTGTGTGTGAGGCATGAAGTTCAGAAAGCACTGTGGATTTAAGTTGTGATTGCTTGCATAAATACAAACAGACTTTGTAGAGAAGCTCTTCATTGTGCCAAGAGTACCCTGGAGAAATTGAAGAATTGTGTTTCAATTAGTGGAGCATGCTAGAATTTTTGGGGTCTTACAACCATTATTGATGAACAACTTGGAGCCAATTTGTTACAGTGAAGGAGAGGGAGAAAAGGGACTTGTCTTCTTCATATTTCTGGGAAAGAGCATCGACCACTACATTTTCCTTTCCCTTCTTGTAAACGAACTCATAATCATATCCAAATAGCTTGGTCACCCATTTTTGTTGCATTGGGGATCAAATTCGTTGTTACAGGAAATATTTGAGACTCTGATGATCAATTTTGATTTGGAATTGCTGACCCAATAAATAAGGACACCAGAGATCCACAACATGAAGAATAGATAACATTTCATTTTCATAAATGTATTGGACCAAATGTCTCTCTGAAAGTTGTTTTCTAGTGAAGGCCAAAGGCCTGCCATCTTGCATGAGGACAACTCCAATTCCTTTCCTGGAAGCATCACATTCCAATACAAATGTCTTTGTGAAGTCTGGAAGTGCTATGACATGGTTCATGCACATAACATCTTTCAAGGCTTGGAAGGCATGATCTGCTGCTGAAGTCCAAGTGAATTCATTCTTTTAAGGAGAGAAGTGAGAGGAGATACACTTTTTCCATAATTCTGAACAAACTTCCTATAATAGCTCGTTAAACCCAAAAAACCACACAAGATTTTAATAGTTTTAGGGCGAGGCCAATCCTGCATATATTCAATTTTATTTGGATCCACTCGGACACCATCCTTGCCAATAAAATGACCTAGGTATTCCACTTCTGAAGCACCAAAGGCACATTTAGATTGTTTGAGGAAAAGTTGGTGCTTAGAGAGTAGATGGAGAACTTGATTCACATGGGAGAGAAGGGATGACCAAGTTTTACTATAGATGAGAATATAATCAAAGAAAACTAAGACAAGATGATGAAGAAAAGTACAGAAGACATGATTCATAAAACTTTGGAAAGTGGAAGGAACATTACACAATCCAAAGGGAATTACCAAGAATTCATAATGACCCTCATGAGTGTGAAATGCAGTCTTGGGAATGTCTTCTTCTTTCATACTGATATGGTGGTAGCCAAAATGTAGATCCATTTTGGTGAAGTATTGAGCACCACTCAATTCATACAAGAGGTCATCAATGACAAGAATGGGGAAATTGTCTTTTATTGTGAGTTAGTTGAGGGAACGGAAATCAGGACACATGCGCCAAGTACCTTCTTTCTTGAGTACCATGACCTTGGGGGATAGGGGCTAGTATTGGTATGAATAACACCTGCTTCTAGCAATTCATGAACAATTTTCTCAATTTCATTCTTCTGGGAAAAGGCATGACAATAAGGCCGAACATTGGGAGGAAGATTTTTGGGATGAGAGGGATGGAATGACCATGGACTCTGCGGGAAGGGGGAAGTTCTTTGGGAGTGGTAAAAACAACTTGGTGGTGGGAGAGGATAGATTGGAGGTTGGGATGCACAGAAGGTGTCTCAACAACATGAATGGAGTGGATTTGGGTTATAATGCCTCAATGACCTTTTTTGAGGATCTTTTCCATGCAATGGGAACTAATGATCTCAGGGGAGCTTGTTTTGATGCCTTGGAACTTATATTGTTGTCCCTCCTGTTGGAATTGCATGCTTAGTTCCTTAAAATCCATGAGAATGGGGCCTACAGTGCGTAATCATTCGACACCAAGAACAATGCCACAACCACCCACGTCTATAGAAAACATATGGGAATTCAGGTGATATTGACCAATTTGGAGTCTCACATTTTCACATCGTCCCCCACATTTCATGGAATCTCCATTGGCAATCATGATTTGAAAATTATTGACGGCATAGATGTGATAATTGACTTCTTGGGAAATGAGGAGATGAATAAAATTATGGGTGATACCACCGTCCATAAGGATGATGACTTTCCTATTTTTGATGTAACCAATTAACTTGAGAGTCTAGGGAGCAGAGAAGCCAGTTAGGGAATTAAGTGAAATCACCGGGTCAACGTCTAGTGGATCAGAGGGTGGGGTCAGATTAGATGGTGGTGGTAGTTCCTCCACACGCAGAACAACAACATCTTCTTCAGAAATATCCTTAGTCACAACCATAAAAATCTTATGTTCCTTACACTTGTGCTCGCGAAAATATTTGTCATCACAATTATAACAAAGACCCTTGAGTTGACGTTCAACCATTTTAGCCATAGTTAATTTCTGGATCTTGAGGGGAGTTGCAGGAGGGGCATAATTGGTGGGTTTAGGGCAAGGAGGAAAGGAGGGTTTGTGGTTCTGGGAGGATACAATCTGTTGTGCTTCCTTGGCTTGTTGATTAGCTTCTAACCAAGTCTAGGGGCGTTCCATGAGAACATGGGCACAAATTTAATCTTTGAGACCATTGATAAATCATTTACTAAAGAAAGTATCTGACATGCCCTCCGTTCTAAAATCCAAGTGCTCAAATGTGACAATAAAGTCTTCCATTGTCCCATACTGCTTTAACTTGGTTAAACGGACTAAATGGTGGGTGTCAGAGTCAAAGAGGTCATAAATTTTGGACACAAATTGTGTCCAAGCAACATACCCTTGGCGTGCATTTTTTCTCCATTTCCACCATTGCCATCATTTTGGATCTAGATGTAGGACATCGTAACGAAGCTTGGATAAATAATCAGTAATGCCATGGAAAGAGAAATGATATTTTGTTTGGGTGACCTAACCTGTAGGATCTAATCCATCAAATTTATTCACCTCAATTCTGGGAGGGCGGAGGTCTCGAGAAAAGTGGGTAGTATTAGGACCTTGGAAATGGGAAGAGTCATGGTCATCCTGATAAGATGGTTGTTCAGAAGAGGAAGGGTTCTGGGACCGACCCATGAAGTGTTCAAAGGTGGCTTTGAGGTATTTGAGGTAGGCACATTGTTCCTGGAGGACCTGAATAGATGAATTGATTGAGCTAAGGTTGTCATTGATATTCTTGATGTCTTCCTTGTTCTAGTGGGTGTCAGCAATCAAGGTATTGAGTTCTTGGGATCGTGTGGTATCCATTTGGAAAAATGGGCAGGAAAATGGTATAGGGGAAACACAAGGGGTCTAAAGGGGTGGGTGGGACCACTGAGAAGAAGGGTGTCAAATGATCGGTACCACTACGATCAGGGAGAAAAGGGGGATCCAATAGAATAGGGGCCAAATAAGGGTGTTAGAGAAGAGTTGGGTCCCCAAAAAAAAATTGTGCTAAAAATGATAGGTATCACTGGAATCGGGGCGAAGAGAGAACCTAGTAGAATAGGTCCCAAATAAGTGTGCTGACGGGACCACTATACTCTTTTTTTTGTTGTTACTCCTGCAGAGTTATACTCTGGCCTAAATAATATTGCAGTGACGAAGTGTCCAAATGTTTAATAGGAAGAAATGTGTAGTAATTTCGCAACTAGAATGCAGAAGGCACAGTTGCATGACAATATATCTTGTCTGTTCTTTTTTTGTTTCTGTCCCTAGGGGTAGGATATTCAGGGTTTCTACAGACAAAGGTTTGCCCTGTGCTATAGCTCTTTGATATATGTGCGGGGTCCAATAGTAGTACTCGGCCCAATATCTCAGAGCACCAACCAAGGAGGCTAGACCATGCCCTTGTAGAATCTAACCTTGTACAATATCTACTACAAACAAATATTCAGTAAAAGAACAAAAAATATACAATGGAAAATACAAACATTACACAGATATTTTTCCCTTGGAAACCCAAACCGGGAAAACCAACATATTCTATATTCATTCATGTGTGATGCATTTTTTACAATAAAATATACATATAGGAGCCAACGACATCCAAAACTCTAACCCAATGACTTGGATTAGTCTAAAACCCTAATTCCTTAACCGAAAATAGAAAACCATCGGCAAAAACCATGTGCCGAAAAACCACCTAAATACGTGACACGTTTCCTGAGGCAGGTGACACTACTACTCATGCAAAGAATATAACACATACCCAATAACCCTTAGCCGTACTACCCAACTACCCAGGTACTAGAGAGTATCTTCTCGAGTGTTGTTCTCGGTGGCACTATAGTAGTCAGGTGGTCGATCAATTTATTTATGGAGGGATTTAGGTTATCTAGGTTGATCCGTATACAGGTGTTGTTTGATGCGCTACCACTCGAAGGGGTACCAATAGGGGTTACAAGGGTGGCCAATAGATGTGCGCTTAAAAACCACTTGTAGTTCTTGCATGTATTCTTCCCCGAACACAGATTTATGCACTGAATGAAATATCTCTGTAACTTTAAGACGTTGGAATATGTCTCTACCCTGAAAAAATTTTAACCCACAATTTTCTGCCGAGGAAGGTGCTCTGATACCACTTGTAGTATTCTAGATATAAAATAGTATGCAGAACATAAATATTTTAGCATAGAAATGGCAGAGAAACAATGATATAACTAGAACAATACCATAATAACACCATAAAGAGCACCTTGATTAATGATATCAATGTTCACTTGCCTCTTCGAGGTGGCAACCTCCAGCAGAGAAAAGATCTATTACAATAGTCTCCAAAGACAAGATTTATCATACCATCTACTTCTATTTATACTAAAACTATCTATCCAAAAGAACAATCTAGAGGAAGGTCCTTCTAGAAGTAAAATCTTCTATTAGGTCTTCTTACATTTGAATTATTTTTCCTTATTGCTAGGCATTATTAATATTGGCATTTATTACATGGAATTATATTATTCTACCTACGTGAGGGGTTAGGGAGGTTAGGTCCCTAACATATCTTAGCTCAATTTTTAAAGCATTCAATGAACAATTGAAAAGCTAAATTGAAGAAAAGAACAATAGAATCAAAGACAAAAAGACATAAGCAAGCTGATAACGAAGTTCACCCATCTTGGGCTATGTCTCCGAGCCCGCTTCAACTGCACAACCGCTCCATTAATGATGTCAAACACTTAATTGCATCAAATGGTCTCCAACCTACACAAAATTTGTTTTTGGCCTCTTTAGGAAGGCTGCAACATGCTTGGGAACAACTTTCCCTTCTGTTCCTATGGTAAAAAAGGCTTGAAAATGATTGGTCCTTCAATTATACAGGAAACACATTTGTATAATAATGAATACTTAGCAAAAAAATTTCAATGACAAGCCATTGATCTACTGCAAATGGTTTACTAGCCTAGCAAAACCTCTCTCCACTCTTGGTTAGCCAACATTTGGCTTACAAAACCCACTTCTTCAAAGTTTTATGAAGGAAAAACTTCTGCATATAAACAATTATGCAACAATTACTTTGCAAATTCGCACTTGTTGGGATTTCGGGCTATACAAAATATTTGTAGTTTAAATAATTAAATATTTTCATGCCTTAAAAAGGCATATGTTGTGGCATAGTGGTTAATCCACCAGTTGTTTGGGTGGAGGTCGCGGGGTCAAGCCCGCGGACCTCCCTCTTTGGCATATATTTACAACAAACCACAAATAATATATTTGCGGCTATCCATAATAATATTCGCCCACGGTATGTTGGTTAAGTTGTTGGTTTCTCACGGTAAGGTTGGGGGTTCAATCCACTCGCTTGACGGTTTCAGAATTGATAATGCCCTTTTTGGCAAATCTGGCCTGCCACGTGGTGGCCTCTGATTGGCTTAAGTGGATGCCACGCCCCTTACACAGTCAATTGTTTGCATCATCTTTCCACGCCATCCTGCCATGTCATCAACCATACTGTCCAGTCAATCTGCCATGTCATCAATCGTATTGTCCCATCCGCACACCATGTCAACATTCATACATCCTAGTCAACATGCCATGTTAGCATCCGTACGGTCTAGTAAACATGCCACACCAACATTCGTTCAGGTTGTAATGCAACATGTCATATATGTACTTCCACATGTCATCATTATACTGCCACGTGTCAACTTTTGGTAATTCCACGTGTCATCCTTGTTAGCATTTTTGCCTATTTTTCAAAAAAATCAGAATGCCATAACTTTCTCATACGACGTCCGTTTGAGCCCGTTCAAGCATCATTGGAAATCTCTCATCGATCTCTTCAACATGAGTACATTTTCTCGATAATTCGAGAACATCGATTTTACTCAGTTGTAGAGATCCTCATAGATCAATTAGTGAAGGCAAATGGCTAACAACATCTTAGGGTTGAATGGTAGCAAGGGAAATCTAGGTCCCTAAGCAAGGTCCAAGGGTTGAATCATAGCGAGGCCAATCAAGGACCAATGAAAAGAGGTAAACCAAGGATTGATCAATTGAGAAACCAAGTGAGATCTTAAAGTTGAACCACAACTAGGGCAATTTGTACTAGTGAAAAGAGCAATCAAGGCCCCAAGTGAGGTCTTAGGATTTCTTATATCAAATTTATTAATGAAAAAAATAAATCTCCCACATTTCTTCCTTATAAAATATAATATAGAATAGAACATATAGTAACGTCTCTCCACCATCCAAAATGTTTATTATAAGTTTTCAAAATAAAATTCAAAATCGTTGCCAACAGGTTTTAAGAAAATCCCCGTCACTTCACAATTCCGGGTTCTGTGCTGAACCTGTTTAGCACAGACCAGGCACCGGAAACAACACAAGACTTTGAACGAAATGCTCACTTTCTCTCAAAAAGGAAAACCATTTGTTTACATTCTTTGAAATGGCAACTGTCTAAGAACCTGTTAATTGCGCCTACCTTCTTTCTCGACGCCTTTCGTCACTATCCATTCTCCCAATGTTAGATCCTCCACATTCACTCCTCTTTTAAGAACAACCAGACAAACCCCCAGTGGGAAAAATCACGCCAGGCACGCAAGGATGCCTTCCCAAATCTGTCGTCGTTGGTCTTATCCTATTGTATACCCATCTACTATTGTATATGGTGTTGTATACCCATCTACTATTGATTTTCAAACATCAAATATCTGTGCATGTAAAAAGGTTTTCATCCTTTTATTCCAGAAGGTATAGTTTTGA
Source organism: Picea engelmannii (assembly GCA_009831015.1). Taxonomy (NCBI): domain Eukaryota; kingdom Viridiplantae; phylum Streptophyta; class Pinopsida; order Pinales; family Pinaceae; genus Picea; species Picea engelmannii. Next base: position 77,882 of record ML832607.1, read on the forward strand.
CCGTCAAACACTGGTGCTCCAATATTAGAAGTTAGTGCATTTCATGATCTCCTTCCAGTTGTTAGACTGCATCCTGAAGGACCTACTCTGATACCAATTGTTGGAATAATGAGAGGGATGGGGTGAATCAGTATGAACACAATTAGTACTTTTAATCACAACATAAAATCTCCAATAAATATCATGAGCATTCAATATATCATCAACACCATAATTCAATGCATAGGCATCACATAAACACAGTACAGTAGAATTTTATGTGGAAACCCAATGCAGGAGAAAACCACATAATGTTTTTCTTATTTATCAAAGAGTACATTCATTGGAAGCACCAACTTCCTATTTCTCCAGCTACAACTGGAAGGAGGCTCCAACCCCCTATTTATAGGCTGCAACCTGAAGGAATCTCTGACTCCCTAATTTACTGGCTCCAACCAGAAGGAGGCTACAACCCTCTTTCCTTGCCCCGCCCAAATGTCCTGAAATATAAATGTAGACCAATCTATCACTGCCTCTGTCATTGTAACTGATAACTTGTTATTACTAATGTTTCTGATACTTCTGTTGTTGTTACTGATTTCAATATCTCATCAAGACTGTAACCACACTCATCTCATACCAAGATCCACAAGAGAGTTCTCCAAATAAAATGCTTATGAATCACTAAGACATATATATTCTTGATTTCTTCAGAATACACACCCTAACATACACATGAAGTCATACTTTCAACTTGTAGCTAACCTGAGTTTTAGATCTCTGATCTTCAACAAATTTTCTTCATAGGTCCACGACCCTTACATTGTCTGCTCGTAGATGTCTGCGCTTTTCCCCATTGCAACTCACAGATGTCTGCGCTTTTCCTCCTAAAACCCGTAGATTTACTCAAAGAACATGGATCTCTAAACTTTTCTCCGTACGCTCGGCTTCTGCAAACTTCTTTCATCACTGGACTTCACTGACTCCAACTTACTAGCTTCATATATGTTAATTAGTATTCACATAAGTGATATTCAATTTGACTATTCTCTATGTTTTAATGATGATCTCATGATGACATGCAACTGACATGCAACTTGTTAACATCTGTTTATAGTTACTTTAACATGCAACTGACATGCAACTTGTTAACTTCTATTTACAACTACTTTACTTTGACATGCAACTTGTTAACTTCTTGTTCAAGGGTTGACATCAATTACAACCAATCTTTCAACAATTCAATGACAACCAATATTTCAACAACTAATCTTTCATCAACCCCTCCCTTTGGCATTGATGACAACACTTAGACACAACACTTATCATGCTCATGCTAGCTACCCCTATCTTCATGCCTCTTCTCTTCATTTCCATGCCTCTGCTTTTCTCTCCCTCTTTGACATCAATGGCAAAGGGTGACTTCTCCTTGGGGATGCTCCCGCTGTTTATAAGCCTCCGATCTCTATTGATGTTTCTCTTCATGGTGCTTCCTCGTGTAAATATTTGATAACAAACATTCAAAAAACATTCAAGTCTTTCATGATTACTACTACTCTCCCCATGTCTTACTATGACAACTTCCATGTATATCACTATGGGGCTGAAACTACTCTTAGTTTCTGTCGAAAATACTCAAAAATTTTCCTCGGAAGAGGTTTGGTGAAGATATCTGCAATTTGCTCTTTTATCCCAATATACACTACCTTGATGTTCTTCTTTGTAACTTCTTCCCGTAGAAAGTGAAACTTGATCGAAATGTGCTTCGTCTTAGAATGCATCACTGGATTCTTAGAGATACTTATAACACTAGTATTATCACATAATATCTTAATAGGCTCATCATATTCCACTTGTATGTCCTGCAAAGTTTGCTTCATCCAGAGAACCTGTGTACAACATGTTGTTGATGCAATATACTCAGCTTTGGTTGTGGACAAACGACACTGAAGACTATTTCTTGCTCAACCAGGATACCATAAAATCACCCAAGTAGAAGGTTGTTCCACTTGTACTTCTTTTATCATCAACACTTCATGCCCAATCCACATCTATGTATGCAACTAGAGATAAATCATTCCCTTTTGGATACCATAATCCATAGTCTTCATGCATGAAGTCAGGACACTGATACCTAGTTGCAATTTTACCTCATGCCCAAAAGATACTTGGTCTTCTTATATTAACATAGTTTATCTTTTTTTATCCAAAAATTGTAAAATACTAATTATAGCATACATACTATGTATTTTGATTATAAAATATTTGGATAAAAATTGAAAATATAACATTAATATCATAAGTAATATATTTGAAAAATGGGCATGAGTAAGTTGGTGATCTGAAATCCACTGACTTGATTTGAACAATTATAAGTGTGAATTATCTTAGCTCGATTTTTAAATCATTCAATGAACAATTGAAAAGCTAAATTGAAGAAAAGAACGACATAATCAAAGACAAAAAAACATAAGCAAGTTGATAACGAAGTTCACTCATCTTGGGCTACATCTTCGAGCCTGCTTCAACCGCACAACCGCTGCATTAATGATGTCAAATGCTTAATTACATCAAATGGTCTCCAACCTACACAAAATCTGTCTTTGGCCTCTTTAGGAAGGTTGCAACATGCTTGGGAATAACTTTGCCTTCTCTTCCTACAGTAAAAAAGGCTTGAAAATGCTTGGTCCTTCAATTATACAAGAACCACATATGTATAATAATGAATACTCAGCAAACACCTTTCAATGATGAGCCACTGATCTGCTGCAAATGATTTACTAGCCTAGTAATACCTCTCTTCATTTGGCTTACAAAACCCACTTCTTCAAAGTTTTATGCAGGAAAAACTTTTGCATATAAACAATTCTGCAACAATTTATTTGCAAATTCACACTTGTTGGGATTTCGGGCTATACAAAATATTTGTAGTTTAAATAATTAAATCTTTGCATGCCTTAACAAGGGCATATGTTGTGGCATAGTGGTTAATCCACCAATTGTTTGGGTGGAAGTCGTGGGGCCAAGCCCGCATACCTCCCCCTTTGGCGTATATTTACAACAAACCACCTTGAATAATATATTTATGGTTATCCATAATAAGATTCGCCTGCGGTATGCTGGTTAAATAGTTGGTTTGTTGCAGTGAGGTTGGGGGTTCGATCCACCCGCCCGACGGTTTCGGAATTGATAAGTCCCTTTTGGGAAAATCTAGCCTGCCACGCGGCAGCCTCTGATTGGCTCACGTGCAGGCCACGTCCCTACACAGTCAACCGTATGCGTCAACCTGCCACGCCAGCCTGCCATGTCATCAGCCATACTGTCAAGTCAACTTGCCATGTCATCAACCATATTGTCTCATCCGCACACCACGTCAACATTTGTACATCCTAGTCAACATGCTATGTCAGCCTCTGTACAGTCCAGTCAACATGCTATGTCAACATCCATTCAGGTCGTACTGCAACATGTCATGTTCGCACTTCCACGTGTCATCGCCTTACTCGCCTTACTGCCACGTGTCATCCTTGTTAGCATTTTTGCCTATTTTTCCAAAAATTCAAAATGCCATAACTTTCTCATACGACGTACGTTTGAGCCTGTTCAAGCGCCATTGGAAAACTCTCGTCAAGCTCTTCAACATGAGTACATTTTCTCTAGAATTCGAGAACATATATTTTACTCAATTATAGAGATCCTCTTGAATCAATTAGTGGAGGAAAATGGCTAACAACGTCTTAAGGTTGAGCAAGGAAAATCGAGGTCCCCAAGCAAGATCCAAGGGTTGAATCATAGCCATGCCAATCAAGGACCAATGAAAAGAGGTAAACCAAGGATTGATCAATTAAGAACCCAAATGAGATCTTAAAGTTGAACCACAACTAAGGCAATGGTGTACTAGTGAAAAGAGCAATCAAGGCCCCAAGTGAGGTCTTAGGATTTCTTATATCAAATTTATTAATGAAAAAAATAAATCTCCCACATTTCTTCCTTATAAAATATAATATAGAATAGAACATGCAGTAACGTCTCTCCACCGTCCAAAATGTTTATTATAAGTTTTCAAAATAAAATTCAAAATCGCTGCCAGCAGGTTTCAAGAAAATCCCCGTCGCTTCACAATTCCGGGTTCCGCGCTGAACCTGTTTAGCATGGACCAGGCACAGGAAACAACAGAAAGACTTTGAACGAAACGCTCACTTTCTCTCAAAAAGGAAAACCGTTTGTTTACTTTCCTTGAAATGGCAACTGTCCAAGAACGTGTTAACTGCGCCTACCTTCTTTCTCGGCGCCTTTCGTCACTATCCATTCTCCCAATGTCGGATCCTCCACATTCACTCCTCTTTTAAGCACAACCAGACAAACCCCCAGTGGGAAAAAGCAAGCCAGGCACGCAAGGCTACCTTCCCAAATCTGTCGCCGTTGGTCTTATCCTAAAGAAAACTGTATTTTTAGGTTGTCAGGACCGATCATGATTATCCACATTAATTGCTGCCATTGCTTTCGAATCTCGAACACGTGACACAAATTCCTGCGACCTGATCCAGTTAAGTTATAAAATGCTTTCTTCATTCTCAGATCAATAACTAGTAGTTTGATTTTACAGCATTTTCGATCTATGCTCTATACAACCATGTTAGTCTTCAGTGGTCGGCAGGTAAGAGGAAAAGCTATCAATGCCGCTGCAACGGTTCAAATGGTTGCCAGGTAATTGCCCGTACATCCCCCGGCTCCCTGGTTAGATGAACGGCTCAGATGATTTCAAAATAATGAAATGCTCGGATTAGATTATTTATACGTTTGTGTGGGATTCATGTGCAGTTTGTCATCTGATACAAAAACATCCATACAGACGATACCAAAAACAAGTGGGAATGAGAATGAGAGCAGGCGGGAGGATCAGGCGAGGTGGTGGAGGCCTCACCCAGTGACAGGGGTGTGGATTCCGGAGGGATACAAGGGCCAGATCGATGCAGTGGAACTCAGAGATCAAACCCGAGTTCGCACCGTACCCACAGCTTCTCTGGACGAACGAGCATGGTGGAGTTCCATGGAAGAGGTCCCTGATAGGCTCAAGTAATTGATCAGTACCAGCATCACCCTGTTCCATAATTACTACTGTTGTGACATTCGATTGTAGTCCTCTGCAACTTGGTAGATATGATATGCTCTGCGGGTAAACTTCATTGTAATTTCTCGAATGTTGTTCGTTAAATTTGGAATATAATCAGTATCATTTAGTTTAATACAGTTTGAGCAGGTATAATGGTTAAGAATATGTGTACTATTTTGTTGTAGTTTAATAAGTAGTACTATTTTGTTGTAGTTTAATACAGTCTGAGGGTTTAATAGTTAAGAATATGTGTACCATCTTGTTGTAGTTTAATAGAGTCTCAATGCGTGTAATGGTTAAGAACATGTGTTTCCTCTTAAGAGGTCACAAGTTCAAATCCAAAATAAGTAGGGTATGTATACCTACTTAAACTTAACCAATCATGTTTGTTTGAGTTCAAATCCAAACTAGATAAAATATGTAACTTAGATTTTACCAATCATATTTGTTTGGGCCTAACAGTTTAAATCAAACCATAATATTTTATTTTGTATTAAAATTATTGAATAATTAAAATAGTATATTCAAAGAGTTGGTACCTTGTACTTCATCTTTTAAATAACACATTTTCAACCTGTATAATTATCTACAAGTACATATTGACACAAGTCAAACAATTAACAATTACTGCATTGATAATGTTTTTAATAGGCCATGCCTAATTACACAAGACATCATTCTATTTCTTTAATATGAGGAAAATCACGCAATGGAAATTTGATGTCCTAAGAGGGCAATTTTCTAGGACATGGAAGCAAGGAGGAATTTAACACAATTTTTTTTGACCTAGTCTTGTTATACTTGCGATATACCAAAATACCAAAATAGATGCTTGAGGTTTTCAGAGTTATCATACAAGGGTAACTTAGATGCTTGAGGTTTTCAGAGTTATCATACAAGGGTAACTTAGGCCCATGGATGCCTAAATGGATCAACTTGGTAGAAAGAGAAGTACCTCCATGTAAAAACAATATTTTTAGGATCAATTAAAGGTTTTCAAAGTTACATAACTCAAAGAGCTAAGTTAGTTTCTTAGATTGGATTCTACATAACTTCTTTAATTGACCATCTAAAATAGGCTTGTGACACAACCATTTTTAACCATTAATGGGTTTGTACTTTTTAAAGGAAGAAAGTCATTGTCCTTGTTGCATTTCCATCTCCCTACTATGCTTTAAGAGATTGCAAGCCTAACTTTATGAGTAGAGAATAAGGGATGATATCCATGGTTCAATCAAAACCTAGTTTGTTTGGGTTGGCCAATCAAAATTTGTCTTCTAGCTTTAACTCAAGACACTTGGTCTTTAGTTTGGGCATCAAATATGCCCCTAACAATGTTGACAACTCTTTTAAATTTTTTTTAGGAAAAAAGACTAGGCTATCTCAGCTTGAATTTTTTCTTCAAGTAGAAGAATAAGAGGCCATCGTATGGAATGATTATTAAAGGACAAAATGAATTTGAGAGTGTTGGCCTTTCCAACTGATATGGAGTGTGACTACCTTGCAGGCCTTCTAGATGCTTTGAGCAACATAATTTCCTTCCAACTTCATGCAAGATACAGTAACAATAAGAGTTTACAATTTGAGACCAGTCTTAGATTTATTTCCTAGGGGAGATCGTAAGTAGACACAATACTTAGAAGCATCTTGTAGGTTTCATTTCCTTCCAAGATCCTAATAACCCGTTTGGTGCAAACTGCTTGACCCCATTTCTCTATAGTAGCTCAAATTGCAACATATGTTTTACTTGTCTTGGTGAAAGCCTTTGACTTATCTATACTAGCCTAAAGAAAGATATACAAATATTTTTTAAGCTACTAGTAAGCACTAGCAAAAGGAGTCCAAAAACAAGAATAATAAAGAAAGATAAACAAATATTTTTTGAGCTACTAGTAAGCACTAGCAAAAGGATCCCAACAACAAGAATAATAAACATGGGTGGATTATATAGCTTTCTTATATATCTAGAATTTGGTACCTTGAGCCATGGGTTTTGTAATCCACTTATCAATATTTACACCTACTTAATAACATATCCCAAAACATATCCCAAAGGTCCTTTGGTGGAGCTTGAAATGAAAGGGGATGTTGAAGAACATAAACATATGGACAAGTTATATGTAGGAGCATCCCCAATCAATAGTCCAAGTAGGTAGATGTTGTAAAATTTTCATATAGCATCGAGTTTTATCTCATTCAATTTTGGAGCCCAAAGCATCAAAAAATATTTGGACGTATCCCATTGTGTCCTTCATGGAAACTTAATCCTCAAGAACAGTGAGGAAATTGTCATTTACAAAGTAGCCATTCACTAATTTCCCAATTCCCTACTCTTGGAGAGGGATTCCTTTGGTAAGGAGCTATCCCTCTTGATGAGAAATTATATAACCTATGGCCTCTACCACCATGATCTATAAGATCAATTTAAATATTTTTTCACCTTTCTTCAACGACTATCTTCACTAGCCCTTCCTATTTATTCTCCAACACTCTTTTCCCATTCTTAAGCTTATTTTTGATGAAATATTGTAACTGCAAAGAGTATTCTAATTATTATTGATGTATTATTCATTAGATCAATCCCCTTTTGTGGATTGATCATGTCAGGTATTGTAAATGACCAAATCTCCTTTTGCGGATTGGTCAAACCCTAATTGTAACGGGCTAAATGAAAAGTCAGTCCCATAATATATTGAAGTGGTTATAACAACCTAGAATATATTAAAGTGGTTATAACCACCCAGAAGGAGAAGTCAGCCCAGCCAATGAAAAGACACCCCAGTTCAACACCTGCCAGATTGTATAAATAAGAGAGGCTAGCGCCTCATTTGTACACACACTCACTTGTTCATCAGAGCGCAAGTTTGGAGCTGCAGTTGGAGAAGAAGAAAGAGAGAGAGAGGCACAATACTTGGGAGAGGACTTTCTGTCTTGTTTGATTTGTTCTCTTGGCATTGTATTGACTATCTATATTAAGGAATTTTTTGCTAGGTTTTCTCCCCCATGAGGGTTTCCCGGTATAAATTTTGTGTCTCTTGTGATTGTGTATTTCTTAGTGATCTTATCTATGCTATGGTTATCTAGTGGAAAGAAAAGAATCCTAATAATATCTTAAACCCTAACATGGTATCAGAGCTAAGCTGAAGAGATCATCTTTCACAAGAGAAAGAGAAAATGTCATTGTTGTCATACATGCAAATTAGGGTTTTTTTATTGAAGAAGAGTTCAACCTCAAAACCATCTAGAAAAGTGTGCCCTAACACACAGAGTTCTTTGGCACCTTCAGCGCACCTTTTCAGTGGGTAGAGCTCCCAGAAAGTGAAACCCTAGTTTTCATTGGTACCAGAAAACCAGAAGTACCAGAAGTACCAAAAAACCAGAAGTACCAAAAAACCAGAAGCAATAGTCCATAAATCCGTTGGTCAAGTTTGAGGGGGTAAAAGTTGGAGTTTCAAAAATCTGACTACACCAGCTTACTTTCCTCAGCTCAGTGCATCTATCCCCTTGATCAGAAATTCAAAATTTGAAGTTTGAAAAATTGGGGTTTCCTCATAAAACCCTAAGTTGCAGTTGCAGTTGCAGTCTCAGAACCAATTGCAGTATCAATTGCAGTTGCAGTACTAGTTGAAGTATTAGCTGTAGTACCAATTGCAGTCACCCTTGAAGTCTTTAAGAGTTGGTGATTATTTCCGCTGCTACCAGATGGTGCCACTACCTGCAAATGCTATCAGAGGTATGTACTCACATATGTTTAAATTGTTAAGCGTTAAAGGGTATTTGCAGGAGAAGGGATCTCTTGCCATAGATCCAGAAGGATCTCAAGATCCAACACATTCAAAAGAATAATGCAACTCAGGTTTGATTATTCTGATATACATCTAGTTGTTCTGAAAGTGTTGCATGTTGAAGCTATAACCATCATACTAGCCTATGGTCAAAATATTAGATGGATTAAAGTAGAGATCATAGAGCTTATTTTATAACCCAAGATTCTGTCAAGATAGCATATTGTCCTAGTACAAAAGACAGGTTGAAGAAAGCACTTGTCATCTTGAGTGAAGGAGACTTGGAAGAAAATAAACACACTCATTCTTCAGAACAAAACCCCAGGTTCCAGGTTTGAATGATTAAGTTGCTAAGATTCAAAACGTGCAAGTGTCAAGAAAACACTATAGTGCTTGGTAGCATGTGAGCATATTGAGATAAATGCTTAATGTATTTATTTGCATGATACAACTAACATCTCCTCTAGGAGAAACCTCTTGTGTTAGTTCCAAGTTTCCATGGAGGAATGTTTGATCACAACACTATAAGAGTGTTGACCTCATTTCGTATTGTATTTCTTACTTTTGATCCTTACTTTAGACAGGTCACAAGTGATAGCTTTAAAGGAGCTACTGTGATGATTATTCGTGCTATTGTTTTATCTACTACTATCAAAAGAGTATTATTATTTCTTGCTGACCTTGTTTTAGGTCACAGGTGATAGCTCTGAGGAAGATATAGTGAAGGTTGTTGAAGGAAACATATTATATGAGACATGAAGCAGACTATGTACGTGACCATTTACACTCATGTACCAAATACGATGAAGAAGAAGCTATCTCTTGAGATTTAGAGTATCTCATATGAAGATTGATTGAAAGGAGTAGAAGACTCCAAAGATGACCGAACATTAGAACGAGAAGCATAACTCGTTTGAAGCCTGACTTTGTCTTTCACATCTAGACTTGGTATTCAACACCAAGTATACCCTGTAAGAGATGATGAAGTCCTTATAGACTCAAAATAAATCAAGAGTAAGCCTGATCTCAGAAAGTATCAGATGAAAAGTCAACTTCCATGAATGGGAGACAAATGCCATGCAAAGACTAGATCGTAGCTTCATAAACTTCTAGGAGATATGAAATCTCCTGGGAAGATTCCCTTGTTTCAGTGACAAAGAAGGAAGCCAATCAGAAAGACTAGGATATGGATTCTTCCGTGAGAAGAGAAGTCAATATTGACTTCCAATATTGATCTATATAGATCAAACATGTTGCAGATATACAAAGCCTCATGTATGTCTAGAGGATTCTCCCAGCAAAAAGGGAGAAGACTATGACGAGACACTTATTGAAGAAATAGTTCCAGTATTTATGAAGACAACTAGAACAACCATGATTCATATATAGTATGAGATGCAGGGGGAGAAATCCCCATATTTAAAATTGAGTGGCAGTTGGTGCAGTACATTAGTTGGGTCATGGAGACATGACTACAATGAAATCTAGAGTTACCTCCATGAAAGAAGAAGATCTATCTTCAGTATTAGTTATTGAGCCACCCTCAGTTTCAAATGAAGTTGTTGTCATTATAGAAGAAGAGGAGTTACTCTCAAATTTTAGCAACCACAGTGAGGATGAAGCAATCATTGATAGAGTCCCAGTTCCAGAAGGAAGAATTGTAGAGAGAGTAGAGGACATACTCCTAGACAGTGAGACATATAAGTGATTTGCAGAAAGCACATAGAGCAAGCACATGATTGTGCAGAGTGAGTTGCAGCTGAGCAAGTGTACCATATTGGTACAATGTAATGAGAAAAATTGATTTGAATATTGAAGATAGAAAGACTCATGTCTTCTAGTTGAGGAAAGATCTGTACATGTTGAAGAAATCTCCTAGAGCTTGATATTGCAGAGGATATACAATTTTATGACGACCTTGGGCTTTACCAAGAGTAAAGTTGATTGTAACCTCTACTTTAAGGTTATGAATGATGAGCCTGTGATATTGCTATTGTATGTGGATGACTTATTCTTAACTGGAGAAGGAAAGATCATCATCGAATGTAAGAAGACGCTTGCTTCAGAATTTGAGATGAAAGACCTTGGCCTAATGCATTATTTCTTAGGTCTTGAGGTATGGTAGAGCCCAGAGATAATCTTCCATAACCAAGGGAAGTATGCAGTTGAAATCTTGAAGAGATTTGATATTTGGAGTGCAAGTCCATGAATACACCCATGGAAACGAAGCTGAAGCTTCTGGTCGACACTTCGTCAGAATTTATTGATGCCACGCTGTATAGACATATCAATGGATCATTGATGTATCTGACGAACACCAGACCAGATATTTTTTTTTTCGTGAACAATTTGAGTCAGTTTCTATTAGAACCCAGACATGTGTTATATTCTTTGCATGTGTGTGTGTGGGTGCGTCAGATTCAACAACTGTGTCTGATCATCCCTCTAGCAGTTCCCTTTGTGTCGTGTGTGCCAGGCGCTGCCTAGGGGGGGCCCAGGGGGGGGGGGGGAAGGTATGCCCCCCCTGGTTATGCGTAGCGTTCAGGGAAGTGCCCTAATTTTTTTTTTGGGCGTTTTTTGCTATTTTTAGCGGTTTTCTAAATTAATCCCAGATTAAGGGATTAGGGTTTTGGTATCTACGGATACCTAAAAACATTGTATATATTGTATGGTGAATGGTGAAATTCGATATAATGAATATAAGAAAGGTTTTCCCAGTTGAGGGTTTCCGGTATAAAATCTTTGTGTACTCTGTGTATGAGCCATTGATTAAATTCTATTTTTCTTAAGAATCTATATGCATTGCTTTACTTCACAAGTTTAAAACTTACATGTGGTATCAAAGCTCATTTTTGGCTTTAGAGGGATGCCTTTGATGTTGAGGGTTTGGCTCGGTCTTGATAGATCAAGTTGATCTTGGGTTTGTGATAAACCTGGGTTTAGTGGGAGCTTTTGCAGTGGTTATTTGAGTGTAGAAAGAGGAATGGCGAGCTCTTATAGAATCGAGGTAGAGAAGTTCAACGATAAAAACTTTGAGCTATGGAAGCTCAATATGGAGGACCTTCTTGTAGACAAAGAACAATGGATCATTGTGGATCCTAGTACACAGCCTATTGGTACACTGTCTACTAGCACACAGGCTACTGGTACACAACCTACTAGTACACAAACTAGTAGTACACCACCTACTGGTATGTCGAAGGAAGAGTGGGAGAAGTTGGACAAAAGATAAAGGAGTACTATTTGACTCTGCCTGGCATATTCGATGTTGTTGAATGTCTCAGGAGAATCTACAGCCAAGGAACTATAGGATAAGTTAGGGAATTTGTATCAATCAAAGTCCTTGGTAAACAAGTTGTTTCTTCGAAAGAAGCTATATCATGTTAGGATGGAAGATGGAGATTCTGTGACAGAACATCTAAATGCCTTTAATACTCTGGTAAATCAACCTATCTCTGTTAATATTATGATTGCAAAAGAAGATAAGTGTATTACTTTGTTATGTTCTTTTCCAGACTCTTGGGATAATCTGGTTGTAGAAATAGGTAGTACCACTCAATCTACATTGAAGTATGAGGATGTAGTTGCATCCTTGTTATCTAAAGAGATGAGGCGAAAAAGCATGGATGGTCATAACACAAATGATTTATTTGTAAGAGGTCGTACCCAAGACAAGAATCCTGGTAAGCCTTCAAGGGGGATATCTAAATCTACAGGTAGATATAAGTCTCTAGGAAAATCTTTGAGGAAATGCTGGAAGTGTGGTAAAACATGGCATTATAAGAAAGATTGCAAGTCTAAGAAGGTTGAAAAACCAAAGGGATTTGATAGTACCTCTTCCACAGAGGATAAAACCTCCACTGAAGAAGGAGGTGATGTTTACCTAGCATCTACAAGTACACATGCAGACCGCGATGTATGGTTGATCAACTCAGGTGCATCATACCATATGACTCCTCACAGGGAGTGGTTCTCTGAATATGAAAAATATG
>ML832607.1:91023-103185 GCA_009831015.1 Picea engelmannii
ATACACAATGATGTGTTTGGACCTGTGCCTGTTCCATCACTAGGTAAGTCTGTGTATTATGTTTCATTCATAGATGATTTCTCAAGGTACACATGGATTTATTTTCTTAGAAAGAAATCTGAGGTATTTGATAAATTTAAAGAATTTAAGGCTTTGGTAGAAAATCAGAAAGAGAAGAAAATAAAGGTATTGAGAACATATAATGGTGGAGAATTATGTGGAAATGAATTCGAAGAATTCTATAAGAAGTGTGGTATAGAAAGGAAAAATACTACTCAATACACTCCGTAGCAGAATGGAGTTACAAAAAGGATGAACAAGACATTGATGGAAAAAGCAAGGAGCATGCTCAACAGTTCTGAGTTGGGACAAGAATTCTGGGTAGAGGCTGTGGGTATAACATGTTACTTGGTCAATCGATCACCTTCATCAGCATTGGATGATAAAACTCCACACGAGGTATGGTCTGGAAAGAAATCCTCTCTTCAACATCTTAGAGTGTTTGGTTGTGATCCTTATGTACATGTTCCAAAAGAAAATAGAAGTAAGTTGGATAAAAAGGCTGAAAAGTGTATCTTTATTGGTTATAAATATGGTGTGAAAGGTTATAAGCTTTGGAACCCAGAAACCTAGAAGACTATTTACAGTCGAGATGTTGTTTTCAGAGAGGTAAAAGATGTGTCCAAAGAGGAATTCCTACCAACACAAGACGAACCTGAGAAAATAGAGCTTGAGTTGGATGATGCAAAATCTGAATCATCTGAAGAAGAGGAAGCAAAAGAAGAAGAAGAAGAACCTCATACCCCAGTATTGAGGAGATCAATGAGAGATAGAAGGAAACTAGAAAGGTATAGTCCACCTGATTTTTGTTCCAATTTTGCTTTATCTATTACTGATGATGATCCCAGAACTGTTAGGGAAGCAGTGAATTTAGAGGATAGTAAACTCTGGAAGAAAGCCATGGTTGAAGAAATGGATGCTGATGGGAAACGTGACACATGCCTTGGGAAACATGTCATGTATTTAGGTGGTTTTTTGGCACATGGTTTTTGCCGATGGTTTTTCTATTTCAAATTAAGGAATTAGGGTTTTGGACTAATCTAGGTCATTGGGTTAGGGTTTTGGATGCCACTGGCTCCTATATGTATTTTGTATTGTAAAAATTGTAACACGATGAATGAATATAGAATATGCTAGTTTTCCCGGTTTGGGTTTCCAAGGGAAAAATCTCTGTGTAATGTTTGTATTTGCCATTGTATCTTTTCTATTCTTTTTCTGAATATCTGTTTGCAGTAGATATTTTACAAGGTTAGAATTTACAATGTTCACCTAGTTGCTGCAAAACATGTGATGAGGTACCTTAAGGGTACATTAGATTACGGTCTCGGTTATGATGGAGATCATAATTTCACACTGAGTGGGTACACTTATTCAGATTGGGCTGGAAGTGTCTTTGATAGGAAGATCACTTTAGGATGCTGCTTTAGTTTGGTGTCAGCCATGATCTCATAGTAGAGTAGGAAGCAATCAAGCATTTCTCTCAGTACAATGGAAGAATAATACATTGTTGCGTGTTTTGCCAGTTGTGAAGCCATATGGATTCGTAAGTTGTTGACTGGTCTATTTGACCTAGAGATGGAAGCAACCACGATCCTATGTGATAACCTGAACTGCATAAAGATGACAAAGAATCCTGTATTTCATGACAAGTCGAAACACATAGAGATATGATATCGTTACATCCGTGACATGGTGCAGAGAGGAGCCATAAATCTCCAATATGTTAGCACGGATGAACAGGTTGCTGATGTGTTGAACAAGCCTCTATCTCGTGTAAAGTTTGAGCACTTTCGAGATAAGCTCGGTATAGTCCGAAAGGAACTCCCTCAATAGGGGGAGTAGTGTTGTGTTGAGATGCCAACCTAGTGCCGTGCTTCCAGCATAATTGTTGTGTTGAGATGCTAGCCTAGTGTTGTGCTTCCAACTTAATTGTTGTGTTGAGATGCCAACCTAGTGCTGTGCTTCCATCTTAATTGTTGTGTTGAGATGCCATCCGAGTGTTGTGCTTCCAGCTTAATTGCTGCATTGAGATTCCAACCGAGTGTTGTGCTTCCAGCTTAATTGTTGTGTTGAGATTCCATCTTAATTGTTGATTCTAGCTTAATTGTTGTGTTGATATTCTAGCTTAATTGTTGATTCAAACTTAATTATTGTGTTGAGACTCCAGCTTAATTGCCGCGTTGAGATTCCAGCTTAATTGCTGATGCCAGCTTAATTGTTGTGTTGAGATTCCATCTTAATTGCTGATGCCAACTTAATTGTTTTGTTGTGATTCCAGCTTAATTATTGTCATGATGTGCTAGCTTAATTTTTATGATGCCAACCTAGTGTTGATGACATGCCAACCTCGTGTTGTGATGATGTGCCAGCCTCATGTTGTGATGATGTGCCAGCTTAAGTGTTGTGATGCCAACCTCGTGCTGATGACATGCCAACCTCGTGTTGTGATGCCAACCTCGTGCTGATAACATGCCAGCCTCGTGTTGTGATGATGTTCCAGCCTCTTGTTGTGATGATATGTTTCCAACTTCATGTTGTGATGCCAGCCTCATGCTGAAGACTCTTAGCCTAGTGTTGATGTTGATGATACTCCAGCCTTCATGCTGTGATGTTGTTATTGTTGATGATTCTCCAGCCTTTGTGCTGTGATATTGCTGCTTTTGATGTTGTATTAGCCTTGTGTTGTTATTGATGATGATGATGTATTAGTGTTTTACTAATCCATGTTGATGCAATTTATGATGATGATGCCACTTCAACTTCCTGCTGAAGTTGATGATGATGATGCCACTTTAGATTCTTGTTGAAGATGATGATGATTATGATGCCACTTCAACTTCCCGCTGAAGTTGATGATGATGACGCCACTTTAGCTTCTTGCTGAAGATGATGACGATGATGCCACTTCAGCTTCCTGCTGAAGTTGATGATGATGATGCCACTTCATCTTCTTGCTGAAGAAGATGATGATGATGATGCCACTTCAACTTCTTGTTGAAGTTGATGATGATGATGCCACTTCAACTTATTTCTGAAGATGATGATGATGATTCCACTTTAACTTCCTTCTGAAGTTGATGATGATGATTCCACTTTAGCTTCTTACT
This sequence comes from Picea engelmannii, assembly GCA_009831015.1. NCBI lineage: Eukaryota > Viridiplantae > Streptophyta > Pinopsida > Pinales > Pinaceae > Picea > Picea engelmannii. The sequence goes on from ML832607.1 coordinate 94,191, forward strand.
GAAGATGATGATGATGATGCCACTTCAACTTCCTACTGAAGCTGATGATTATGATGCCACTTCAGCTTCTTGCTGAAGAAGAAGAAGATGATGATGATGTCATTTCATCTTTCATGCCGAAGATGATGTTACTTTAGCCTCACGCTGAATATGATGATGATATTACCTAAGCCTCTTATTGATGAGGATGGTGATGCCATTACAACTCTCTGATGTGAATGATGATGAGAAAAACTTACGATGATTTATATATATGCCAGTTAGTGTTCCAAGATGTTGTTGATGATGCTTCCCTCTCTCTCGCTTGATGTTGTTGTAGAATACCCTTCTTGTTAAGGGGGAGTGCTGAAATATTGTAACTGCAAAGAGTATTCTAATTATTATTGATGTATTATTCATTAGATCAATTCCCTTTTGTGGATTGATCATGTCGAGTATTGTAAATGAACAAATCCCCTTTTGCGGATTCGTCAAACCCTAATTGTAATGGGCTAAATGAAAATTCGCCCCCATAATATATTAAAGTGGTTATAACCACCCATAATATATTAAAGTGGTTATAACCACCCAGAAGGAGAAGTCGGCCCAGCTAGTGAAAAGACACCCCAGTTCAACGCCTGTCAGATTGTATAAATAAGAGAGGCTAGCGCCTCATTTGTACACACACTCACTTGTTCATCAGAGCACAAGTCTGGAGCTGTAGTTGGAGAAGAAGAGAGAGAGAGAGGCACACTACTTGGGAGAGGACTTTCTGTCTTGTTTGATTTATTCTCTTGGCATTGTATTGGCTATCTATATTAAGGAAGTTTTTGCTGGGTTTTCTCCCCCATGAGGGTTTTCCAAAATAAATGTTGTCTCTTGTGATTGTGTATTTCTTAGTGATCCTATCTATGCTATAGTTATCTAGTGAAAATAAAATAAACCTAATAACAACTTAAACCTTAACACTTTTTTCTTTGATGATGGGTGGATTGTCCACCCGAAACGTTGGACGTTTTAAAATCTCTCACAGAGTTTAAATCCATAAAGCTTAGGAAACAATACGACTAACTATGAAAACCTTCACTCTTAAATGAGACAAAATGTCAAGGCCATCACACAAATTTTGTTAGATTGACTTAAATAAACTCTTATCCTTCAATCAAGTGAGACCTCTTAGAAAATAGTCCCTACTACTATGAGGAATAATGGTCCAAATCCTAGGGACTTCAACTTTTCTAGAATGAAGGGCCACTCAACCCTATCATAAGCATTTTATACTCAATCTTAATGAAGAGGAAACAAAGGTAAATACATATGGCCCACTCCATACCTTTCCACACTGCTATGAAATCCTCTAGAATGAATCTCTCTCTAATGAAGTGAGTATGCTCTAAGTGAATGATTTTAAGGAAGATGTGCTTAACATGTATGTTCAAATCATTGGTTGTACTTTTGTACAAACAATTTAATGAGGTAATTGATCTATGGTTGGCAATGAGTTTAGGGTCCCCATTCTTGGGTATAAATTTTATTATATCTTTGTTTATACAAGCCCCCAATGAGTTTTTTCTTATATCTTCTTTGCATACCAAGAACAAGTTTGACCCAACAAAATTCCACTTGGTCTTGTAAAATTTGCACAAAAAAGAATCCAATCCCAGTGAATTATAATCAACCATCCCCATCTATGTAATTCTCATTTCATCAAACTGAATGCTCACACATTCTTTCTTGTGCCTCAAAAAATTGATGAATACTTTTGGCTCATTCTAGGAACCAAAATTTGTGGAGGTTTCCAACAAGGTGTGATGTAATCTAGTTATGTTGATAATTTCATCCTTTCAAATGAAGGAGGTGTCACCTAATACATGTATGAATTTTCCATTATTTATAATGAAGATCATACAAAAATGTAGTTGTTTCAAAATTCATTACATAGTTCCTTATTAGTTCATTCCAAATGCAGAAGATAAAGAAAATCTCTATAATGCAGAGCTAAAATAATAACATCATCCACTTACATGAAGAAGAATGAAAACACATATGTATAACATTTGTAGTATTCATTATAGTAGCAACCAAAGATATAAAAAAATTAGACATCTAATATAAAAGGCTGCATGGCCTTAGAATACAGTGTAGTGCACTCAAGCTCAAATATAACAACATATAAACATAATGAATCTACAATTGTCACCCTCTCTCTATCGTCTAAATTATAGTCATATATATTGGCCTCTTAAGGTGGTTACAAAAGATTCATACAGATTCGTAAGATTATAGGGATATTACTAAGCAGGTAGTTTTCATCCAATATGTAACATCCCTGCCATAATCCCCAGTTTAATTAATACTTAATGTAGATATAATGTGTGGCTACGACCAAGAAATATATATGTGAATTGTATTTCTAATTTTTAATAATAAAATGTGATGCCAATTGCTCAAGGATATGGATAGAGATGGGGTATGATTAATCCACAAGAGAGGGGAGGGTCTAAGAGAATGTCTAAGATAGGGGTCCAAAGGGGAATTACCCATGTCTATTAATTCAACCCACTTTCTAAAATTACTATTGGTATATGAACCTTCTAATTTTCTGATTGAGTTTCCCCAAAGCCAATCATTGAATACATATAAGAGGGTGGGTGTGAGGAGTCACATCCCATATTTATTGGAAGCATGGAGCTAAGTGAAATCAGTTTGGGGAAGTGTGTAAGTCAATCAAATAAGCCAAAGAGAGGAAAATTTGTATGGGGAGTTACAATAGTTTTTGGATAGTCATGATGGGCATAAACAACAAGTAGAGAACAAGGGAGAACAACATTGGAGCTGGAAAAACTATGCAGAGTGAAATCTAGAGCGTATATTAAGCAAAACATTGAAGAGCCAGGTTGTTAGGCCTTAAGAGTGAACTCCTGTGTGAGTTGCACTGTAGCAACAAGTGATTGTTGCTATTTTTTGGTAGTTTTCCTAGCAATGAGATCCCTTGAGTTTCCCAGTGGTGATATTCCCGGTTACACATGCCAAAGAGATCCTGATAAGTGAATGGGATGCTTGATGGACTGAGAGCAGTGAAGGAGTACATTCCTTGGGTTGGACAGGTTGAGAGGAAGAGATTTGATGGAAAATCAGGATAGTAGTAGGAAAGTACCAATGGGTTGTGGGATTTCTGAGCTTAATTAAAAGAACTCAAAGAGATCTTTCCAGCAAGCTATTCCATGCGTAAAAGAGAGTGCGTATGAGAAAGTTACCATTGAAACAATGCAAGGTAAATTTTAGACACCCATTTACTTCCACATGGAGTCACTCCTTGCTCAGAAGTTCGTTTGGGGCACATGAGTAGTCTACATAAAGCTTATGAACCACATAATCCAGCCATGGAGCCATATTTGGGATATGGGTAACTAAAAATGTGCAGGAAGAGAGAACACATGTAGCATACACAGATAAAAGGAGAAAACAATCTAAACTTGCTTAGACCATAACTTTAAGCTCAGAGCTCGGATTTGAGTGAATGAATAGTCATTGGAAATTTATTTAGGAGGGGAAGACATATATCCACCCATAATTTTGAATTGGGCACTAAAATTTGTTAGAAAGTAGTAACGTGATTTCTGTAGCAGTAAAAAAGAGCAATGAGTAGAAATATATTTTTTTTAAAGTAAATATTGTATTACCTCAGAGATTCAAAAAAGAATATACATATGGGGGAACCTGTGGTCTGTTTTCCCAAAGCAATGAGTAGAAATCACAACTTGTGAATGTTGTAACTTTTCACTTAGAACTCAAAATGAGGCATGAACATAGTCGTTGGAGAGTTGTTTTCAGAGAGGAATGTGTCTAAGGAATCATTTAGTACATTGTGTACTTCATAAATTGAGATGAATAATAACATGTAGTCTAGTTAATGAAATGTTTTATATTATTCATGTTCTAACAATAATTATTACATGCATATTTCTTGTAGAATTAGAGGTACAAGAAAACAATTTGGTTCTTATATGAGGACTGGAGTTATGGAAGATGCACATGGATCTTACATCCATGAAAGGGAGGTCACACGTCTGCATGTAAGCATGGGAAATTATGAGACAAATTCTAATGGAAGAAGAGACAGGCATGAACCTGTAACTATGAGAAGTCTGCATAGAGAAGTGCATAGCTATAGGGAAGATAATGCCAGGATTATGAAATCTCTAAAAGAGATACTTCAGAGACTGAATATGTTGCATACACAAGTTAACAAATACTATAGAACCAAGCAGGAAAATAGTGCTAGAGAAGTGACAGCATCAAGATCCCAAATCAAAAGGGATGATCACAGGAATGATAGATAATCAAGAAGCATGAGTAGGCGTCATCATTCTCCAAGGTAATCCGCTAAAATAACTCATGCAATTTTATGGCCAGGAAGCATCCCAAGTGTGTCTCCTATCCGGAGGAAGAGAAGAAGTTCCAAACTAGACATATTGCAATGTGAACTCAGGAAGATCAAGCCACCAAATTTCAACGGTGAGCATAGGAAAGGAGAAGATATTGAGGCCTAGCTGTTGGAAATGAAGAAATATTTCCAGCTACATGATTACCCCTCCTAGGTAGATGGGTTGTTCACTTTGTTAACATATGAAATAACACATATGCTCATGGATTATTAAAGAATACCCCTAATTTCACTAGATATTAATAAATACCTTCAAAAATCCTTTTGTTGGACCCCCTCCCAATACATATTTGCAACAAAAAACCCATTATGTTTACTAGATACCCCTTTTTATACCGCCCAATACTTATAAATATTGCCATACTTCACATCACCTCACTTTTCCAGTATCATCCATCCTTCCTTCTTGGATAACGAGCACCTGAATCATCACAATGATAATTAAACAACATTTCTAACCAATTTAACCATTCCCTTAAATTCACAAACTCTGCCATTCATTGTTGCAATAGCCAACTATACTCCATTGATTAGTAATAAACTGAACAACAAAACTGAATATAAAGATTCGAAAGAGAATGAACCATCAACATATTTTCCCTTCTTAACAGGAACAACATCAACCAAAGGACTTGTTTTTCTTTCAACCGTAGGCTATATATCTGTATCCTAGATACTAGCATTAACTAGCATGTTCACGTGCCCTGTAGTGACAATTGTCAAATTAGTCTTCATCTGTGGAGCTCTCACAATGAAATGAATCCCATCCTTGAAAATATAATACTTATTTTTTTCCCTGTAGAAAATGGCCTTCCTGTCATACAAGTATTGAATTCCTAAAACCATCCTGCAAATGTCAAGTGGAACCACGTCTAACTCTACCTCATCAATGAAACTGGATGTGATTGCAAACTGTAACTTTCATTTCTTAGTTACCTGTACCTGAGCATTATCACAAATCCAACCCAAAGGATACAGTCTCAAATGAGGCCTAGTTTACAATCCCAACTTTTGAACAAATTTCTCTGAAATAAGATTCACTTGTAATCCACTATCAACAAGTGTATTGATCTTAGTGTGCTTTAAGATAACTCGTAAATGAAATATGTATTTTATTTGCCTTCCATTAGGATTTACATCATCCTTTGCATAAGAAATGCACTAACTGAAACTTGCAATAGTAGATTTACCTTTGATGCCCATAGTTGTAACCTTAGTTTCATCCTCAGATTCTGATCCAAGATCCTAAACTATGGTCACGGTCTTATTTTTACCCTTTCTAGGTTGAGCCCACTTCGGCTTCAATTCTTGATGAAACTTCCAACAATGCTTCTCATTACATCCTTTCTTATCATAGTGAGAACATGTAGGCTTCCTCTCTTCATCCTTCTTCACTGTAGTTGTCTTCTTACTCTTCCCTTTTCCCTTCAAATGCTCCTCGAATTCACGTGGCTCCTTTGACACATCTTCAACAACATGTTTCCCTTTGCCCGCTTCAAGAAGAGTATCTTCTACTGATACTTCGTCAATATTAGTAGGATTAAACATCAATATAGTATGGTGAAGATATGAGTGCATACCACCAATACTCTTTAGAGGAGTCTCAGGAGTATGTAATGGAATTCCCAAAGACAATGCCCTCCTCTTAAATTCTTGTGTATAATCTTGAAAATTTTTCCGTTTTCCTTGTCTTAAATGTTTCCAAGTCCAACATCATCTTGAACAATTGCTCAGAGTCATACAAAACGCACATCCCAAACCCCATGCATGCTCGTTATCTCCTTATCTCGGATAAGAATTCATTGATGTTTTCATATAAGCTAATGGATACAATTTCTTTCTTAATGCATAAGTAAACTCAATCCATGAAGAAATGATTTTACCATGTTCAATAAGATCATATTGTGTCTGACTCTCCCACCATATCAAAGCTATGTCGATCAGGCGAAGGTTAGCCAATTGTATCCTTGAAGTATCCTGTATGATTTTTTGTATCGTGCAATACACTTCAATATGTTTGACCCAATTATCCAACTTTGCATTCAACTCTCCATCATAAGTAAGAAAATCAAAATTTACATCTACCTTTAACAGAGGCAAATCATGAGAACGAGAAGACTTCTTAGAACATTTTTTCCTCTTATGAGAAGAATGTTCACTTTCATTAGAAGAAGCTGAGGAGGAGGAGGAGAGGGATGGAGGAGGAGGATGAAGGAGGCTCTGGAGGTTCTTCACCTTCTCCTTCTTCTTTAATTTTTTTTCCCGATGGACCACCTTCATTTTGATGAGGAGATCATCTTCATATTTCTAAGTCTTGCCACAATTCCTTTACCATGGCTGTCATCTCAAGAAACATTTTTTGAAACTCCTTATCGACCTTAGAAATAACATCTTCATGCTCCATTTATTTCCTTCGAAATACATGTTCAAGCTCATGATTAAATTCTTCAAGTATGCCTTCACCTCGCTTGGACTTGGACCTCGTAAGAATTCACTTGCAAATACATGTCAAAACCAGCTCTAATACCACATGTTCTGAAAATACCAGACAAGCTCTGATACCAACTTGATCTGAAATATCAACAAACTCTGATACTAATTCAACCCTAAAATCCTTATATTTCAATTAGTTCATAAATACACATAAACATCCGACCAGATTCGAGAAATTGAAGATCGACTTGACTATTTACAAAATATCATGTGAATGTCTTGCTTATCCATAAACTTCATTAATATTGATAAATAACTTGAATATTAATGAGATAACACAACAAAAAAGAAAAGAACTCAAATTACATATATTGATGACATACATTACTTCATTTTCACGTCCTCTTTAGATAGTAATATTGTTCTTCATCATCTCCAAATGCCAAATTACATTACAATATGGGCTTAAAAATCCAATTTATTGGACTCTCTTTAATTTCACTGCTCAAACTTAAATAAGGAGTTCAACATTAGAATCCTTGTAAAATTATGAGAAATTTGACTATAAAGTCGACTAATTTCTGAACTAGCTCAGTTTTACCCTATTTACACGCCACAAGATACACTATGGCGCTTGTTGGCACAGGGGCAGACCTAGGGTTCAGCTCCAAGAGCGCACCAACAAGCCCTAGCTACTGGCCCTTTCAGCAACACCTGCGAAGTATATGCAGTCTCACCCGAAGCAGCTATGAGGGTGTTGCATGACAAAGATGTCTACAACAAGGGGAATATCAAGTGGTTCTTATTACAACAACAACATAATATGCATCTACCATTCAACTAGCTATATCTATCCTTCACATCTATAGATCTGATCTAATACAATAATGCAGATAAGAATATAACATCAACAGAGCTCAAAGCATCAATCACACACACAACACCAGATGTATGTGGTTCACCCTCTCTCTAGGGCTACGTCCACAGAATTGTGCTTATGATATATTAAGATAAACCTTAAAGTTCTGATCTGCACTCTTGGCCAACAGATCCTCTCTCTCCGTCTCTCTTTCTCTCTCCCTTCCCGTGCACCCAGATGTAGGACTTGATCTTCACACTCAGCTGAATATCTTACAATACCAGAAGGCTCTCTCTCTCATCACTTCTCTCACCCATAATACAATATTCTCCCAATGAACAATAATCAATAATAAGTCTCAACCACAGTATCGACCTGACCTAGGTCCTCTTGACCTCTATTTATACATTACAATCCCTCACCGACAACCTCAGGTCGAAACCTAGGTGTCAAAACCCTAATTACCAAAACCCTAGGTGTCTACAACCCTAGGTCAACTTGACCCGTTCTTTCCGGGCTTCGCCAACCTGTCTTTCCTTCTTCATCTCGCAGTGCTCCAAGGAATCTAATGCTGCCTTTTTCCACTTCTTGAGTCATCCTCGGTCCATCTTCCTTGCTAATCTGTCATCCTCAATCTCCTCATCCAACGGCTTTCTTTTCCGCACTTCGCTCCATCTTTTCTATTCTTTTGCTCACTTCGACCCAGTGACAGTCACTGTGTCTCCCGAGAAGCTCACTTTTTACCTTTTCTTCCTCGTTCTTCACTTCCTTCCATAACCAAGGGCCAACGATGCTCATTAATGGAAACCTGGACTAAGGATTTTACAAATGACCTTTGATCATAAAAAATACCCGAAATTCATACTCATCGTGAGAAAATGAGAAAAATGAATATACAATTCTTGAAATTCCATCAAGGGACTTCTTGACATGCTTTGCGGTGTATCCTTAAATACTACGCACCTTTAGGAATTCACTTCGAGACATGGCTCTCTGCATTGATGAATGATTTTTCCTCGGTCTACAGACCATTAAATAGGGTGTGAGCCCTTAACCATTCTCCAAAACTTTCGGTCAACATTTAAGTAATAGTTAGGTGGTTTTATAACCGACCCGAATCCTTAGCATGTTTGGTTAAGTCATTTGGTTATTGTATAGTAGGTCGTGGGGTCGAACCTTGTCGACCATACTATACACAGAATTTTGGTTATAGCGAATATGGTGGTTATGGCATAGTTCTTGAAGCAATATATTAATAGTATATGGTTTTAAACCAT